>KN835729.1:0-13920 GCA_000827255.1 Suillus luteus UH-Slu-Lm8-n1 | reverse complement strand
GACGCATCATGCGCTGGCCGGATATCAGAAACTTCAAGCTGGTGCGTTGCAGAAAGTGAGTTATAACGACCGTAGTCCGTTTGACTCGTGCTCGGGTCACGAGGGGTCAGATAAGGGATTGTGTCAGTGTGAGTTGGTCCATGGGGGACATTATAATACTCGGGCTGGTTGGTCGTGGGAGGCTGTTGATTGAACGCGTTACGGGCACTCGCGTGGGGCATTATGGACATTGTAGGGGCAGCTGATGTGGCGGTAGGTGGCTTGATTGGTCACTTTCTCTGGCAATGTTGTTGTAGCAAACTCGTGGGCACTGACTCTCATATCCGACTCGTGCTACTGGCATCTAATATGGTCCACTGCGATCCCATACCGGATAGTTAGGTCACTGGATACTTAGTCGTTAGAAGCTGCTTTGCACTTACCTCGAGGCTGCCCCCTGAATTCTTTGATGTTTGACCGAGTTAGCATTAATTCCCGCTACTAGTTATTAGTAAAGATGGTCAGGGTTCATTGAATTAAGCCCCTGGTACTTACATCGGTTCAGATCCTGGTTCAGATTGAAATGTTGGGTTCAGAGTGGTTCACTGGTTGACTCGAAGCCGCATCATAATAGTACATTTCTAGAAAAAACACGATGTGACTAGTTATACACATTGCCGTGGTCAGTGATCACAATTTACAAAAGGGGCATGCTTACTACTAGAACAAACTTCTGTGACGGGGGCTCGGTCCAATTCATGCTTACCCGCAGAGGACGACGATAGACCGGCGGCGGCAGACTCGGATAGTAGGCAACGTTGTTTGTGTCATCGTTGCCGTTGTCACTCAGTTGGTAGTTGAAGCGAGAATTCGTTTTTAAGTCGCCTGAGTCCCAAGTTGCCATATTGCGAGTCCGAACGTTGCAAACAGAGGCATTGTCGAGTGTTCGAGTTAGAACTTGAAGTCGTTCGTACTAGTGCCACTACTACTAGTATGACTCGATCATGTCCCCGTCAGCGACTTTGTGGCAACGTCGATTTAAGAGACTTAACTTAAAGTTGTTCGTGGGCTGCTGCTCCTGGCTTGGGTGCAGTGAGCAAACGTTGTCCAGTTTCCGCACGCAGTTGCCAGCAAGGTTTTCCGAGTCCCGGCATCCGATGATCATTAATATTGAATATTGATCTTCCATACGTTGCGCCCGCAGTCACGTCGGTAGCAGTAACGCGTAACGTACTCAGCCTGTGATGAAGTCTGCGAAGTATACATATAAGCTCAGGCGCTCGATTTTGAATTTCATTGATGCATCAACCGATAGGAATGGATACGATGTGATAGGCGTTGGCAAATGCAGCCTGTACTAAAACGCAACGTTCGTATATAGTAACTTCGGCCAAGTCGAAGATTTGATCAAGATTATATGATCAGTGACTCGGACCTGTCGGATTCGGTTTTACTGTGCTTTATTCCAGTGGGGCCATAGCATCTGCTTACTAGACTGAAACAGTTCTTGGGCTCAGACAGATCATGCATAAATGCTCTTTGATCAAGTAGCAAACTCACATGTGCTGATTCAGATATTCAACTCATGAGCAATGCAATGCCATCAGGCGTTTACTAATTGGTATATAGCAATTGATTCTACAAATGAGAGCGCAGTGTCCCGCGCCACGATCCAATCATAATAATGATGAACTCATCAACAGAGACTTGAACATCCCGAACGTCTGCTACGCGAGATCAGTACAATGGTTACAATATATCAGAAATGAATCACCTTACTTATGAGTTGTCGTCAAAAAGTTCTTCGTCCGAACTGCAAGCGCTACCTTCTGAGTCCACGACAGTCACTGCTTGCAATGATCATTAAATAACGGGAATGTTGTAGGGCAAATGCAAGTACGTACACGCGATATTTTCAAAATGATCAAATTCGGTGTCGGCAGCAACGAACGACGTCTCCTCAAGCTCGTACGTGGCAATACTACAATTTTTGCGATCGTTGAGCTCGTCGTGTGTACAACTAGCGAGCACCTCATAAGCAGTTTCCAACGGTTCCGAAACGGCGTTGACATATGTATCAGCTTCACTCGTGGCGGTTACGTCAAGAAACTTGGAATGTTTCTGGACGGCGTCGACGTGCAACGCAGCTGCGATAGCACGCACGCGCCTCCATTCAATGTCAGCTTGGATTGCGTCCACAGCATGGGCGAGGGCCACGGGAGTCAGGCTCTTCAATCCACGGTGTAATCGAAGGCTTTCCTGGAATGATATTAATAAGTGATAGAACATACATAAACTAACATACTCTTTGATCTTTTGGCAGATTCTTGGAGCTAGTGCATCCCGAGCACTCCTCGCCGCAGAGGCGCTCTATTACATTGGGAACAGTTCTGTCGTATGGCTTGGGTCTTGGCTTTCTGCTCTTCACATAATGAGACAGGCAGTGAAGGATTGCAGGAGGTGCAGTAATAGGGCGGATGATATCATCATCGGATGAATCGTATGGAGTGTCAGATGAAGTTGGTGACGTTGGGATTTTCAAAGTTGCAGTAGTTCGGGAGACATAAGTGGGAGTCCTAGAGAGACTCCGAGTCGGAATTGAGAAACTATCTGAATCCTGCTTCAGAACAGGACCGGTAGGACGCCCCTTCCTGCCTCGGTAAAAAGTAGGACTAGACTCCTTGATAGGACGAGTAATACAGGCCATGTTGTACAAATTCTAGCCGTTGTGACAAGGGATGTGACTGAGTTTTAAATGATTCAGCCAAAACGTCTTGTGTCAACACTCTTATATAGTACCTTGTATATCATTATCCAGTGAACGTTTGAACACTGACACCGAAAGGGGAGGAAGCTGCCACCATCACAATGATTCGACCGGTCCCATGATGATGTAGTTCAGATATAAACTAGCTTAAGGTTGCGAGTCGTGAAGCCGGTACGTTCTAGTCACTTTCACGGTTCCACTGGCAAGTCTACGACGTCCAAACTGCATGCTGTGCTGAACAGGATACATAACATTGATACAGGGCGACACCGACCTCTTGTTTGAGCAGAGGATGATTTTTTCCTGCCAACGCGATCATGATTCACCCAGTGGGGAATTCCTGCAAGAACCCGCGACCCTGGACAGACTATAACCTAATTGAGACGTCGCGTCTTGGTTCACATGACGTACCTGGGCCACTGTCCAAAAAATCGTAGTTCGAAATGGGACTTGTCGACCCAGTAACTTTGAAAAGTTCGCCGATCACTGGCACTCTCGTTACTCCTACATATGGCTGAAAAAGGGCCAACAGGGTGTGTTGGCTAGCTTGCACGCATGGAAAGACGCCCATGAAGTTACACACCTTTCAAACGCCTCGCACATGGGCCTCAGGCATTCAACTTCGCCCCAAGATGACACAACTTCTCGAATATCAACAATTACTTGCAGGTGTTTTAGACAGGATATCCGAACATCAGAGATCAGTCGCTATCATGATGCAGAATGATGAACAGAAGGACCGTGAAAAGCCTAAGACTCGGAAGGTGAGTGCCTCCAGAGTGTTTCTTATCGTTCCAGCACTCACATGATACCATTAGATTGAAGTTGAAGCAAATCCGAGTCGAGTAGGCGAGGTTGAACGAGCACAAGCTACTCGCAGTACTCGCAACATTCACAAGCGGAAGGTTGATGAGGTTGATATCGACTTTAACAATGACCCTAGGAAAGAAAACATATCTCCACAACCCAAGCAACGGACTCTGCCTCAGGCTGGTGTTCGCATCAAACGTATCTGTCGCGAGAAAACAGGCACGGAATGGCAATCGGTCCTCGATGTTCTTAAACATGATGAGGAGATGCATGGGAGCAGAATGGTTTTCTGTAACTCGGAGAGTCAGTAGTAATTCGTTCTCTTACCGTGATCGGTCCCTTAGTATGATCATATCATAATGTTTACCGCGACTGTCTTCAATCTGATCGTTTGATGCTATTGACGACTTGTCAGCTGTGAGTTTTCCAAGTCTCAATGTCTGTTCAAGGGCTCTTGTACTATGAATAGTACCGTACATAGAATCCAAGTCGAGCTCAAAGACATTCGGTCGTCCGAACTAAATCTATTCACAGTGGGGAAAGGAACCACTCCACCAGTAAATAAATGACGGTTTGGAAAATGAACGGGCCTCTGTTCGAGTAGGGAGCTCCTTTGCTCCATTCAGCCTCAGTCCAGAATGGTTTTTGCTCACCCCCCCCCCCCCCCCCACCCCCATCAATGCCTCTGAAACTCGTGCAATTATGATAGGCGTCCCCGCCCTCTACGTCCTCCGAGGCCGCTGCGACCACGTCACCCCAAAGAAGGCCTTAGCGGTCCCAGATTTCTTCAAGAATGAATCTTCACTGTGCTGACTTACTAATCGTTCGTGGATTGACTCGGAGGAGTCACCACTGTGAGGTGAGCGTCCGTGAAGGTCTTGAAAGAGAACTGCATGCCTCCGCGGAGATGCAATACCAAGTGAAGGGTAGACTGCTTTTGGATGTTGTAATCGGAGAGCGTGCCGCCATCCTCGAGCTGCTTGCCAGCAAAAATGAGACACTGCTGGTCAGGTGAAATCCTGCAGACACAATCGTCAGTCATCAATGGCGTTAACTGGAATGCATACATATCCCTCCTTGTCATGGATCTTGGCCTTGACGTGATCGATGCTAGAGCTTGGTAGACTCTGCACAGTGTCACTGTGCAGAGTAGTGCTGCCGCGGTCCGGTTCCGTTCGGTTCAGAGGTGGTTGGACGAGAACCAAGGACCAGACCAAGGTTCGGTTCTAGAAATTTCAACGAACCTTAGACCGAACCTTTGCGAACGGTTCGCAGCGGTCAGGTCTGCTTTCTCGCAAACATCCCACGCTTTTTCAATTTCATTTCCCGCCTTCACATCCCATTGTCGAGCTGTCTGGTCCACAGATCCGCTGATCATTCGTTGGCCGTCTGGAAAATAGGATATGGATTGAATGAGTTCTCCGTGACCCTTCAAAGTGGTCACCGGTTTCAGGATCGATTTCGTGGTGGCTGCCTTCATCGACGCGGAAGCCATGACTGTGTCTCTGTGAGTGGAACCCTGAAGTAGCCAAGGACGAGCAAGGGGTTCTTTGGATGTGTTTGAAAGGCCAATGGCGAGCGCTCCTGATATCGGTGTCTTATACGACCGTCGGACCAATGCTGGCAGTGATGGAAGATAGGTTCTCTGGTAAAGCCAAACGTCAGCTCATCCGTGTTGGAAATTCTGATCAGATTTTGGTGTTACCAAAGTGTTGGCAGCAAAGAACTCGAAGAGCGCTGAATTTTTCAATGCGAGTACAGCTGTTGACCTTAGGCGCCGCCTTGCATATATAAACACGCCCCATGGTAGCTGTGCATTGCGCCCTGAATTTTTCCATTCAAATCACGTTTGCTTCTCTTCGCTTCTCAGCCCACAGCCTTAAAGTCACTAAGGCGTCAAAGCTGTTTTCTTTTCCCTACTCAGTGATGGGCGACAAATACTCTATTTTTATTAACGGTGTTGCTTTGAACGCGTGAACGTTTACGGAGATAACCTCTCCATCGTATCAAACTGCTTGAAGATGCACATGTATGACATTGTAGGACAATTCGATAGTCTTCTGTGATATTCATTTGTTCCGCCTATCCGCAAATTCAAGGTCAGTATGACCCCATGTTACCATACCAGGTTGGCGCAGGAACCGCATTCCAGCGTCGTGGAAATGAACGAGCAGGGGATTCAAGTGGTTACTTTTCAGCATACATGCGGACGTGTTGTGCGCTTGTCGCAAAAACAGTGTCAGAGGGCGGGCACAGAAGTGGTTCTTGCGTGTGCAGAGGCGGGTAATGAATAAGGAATCACACCACAAGGGGGCGTGCAGTATCTGCAGCATGAATGTCTGGTCAAATACAAAAGCCACAAAAGAAATTAATACAACTCTAAGGGATCACAAGGTTGATCGTTCCGACCATGGAGTACTGCGTTCGTGCAAGGAGAGACGTAAAGAAGCTTACTGAAGCGCAAGAACATGGATTGATGTGCTTGACTGTAGGTAGAGGTCGGGGTACCATAGGCATGATAAATATAAGCGGAGTATTGGTGGTTCGTAGTGCCTGGCAGAACGACGAGACTGTAATGATGGTGATGAATGAGGTGCAATGAGTGAAAAATAAGATACGCACATCAATTAAAATCATCACTGAGAGCTATCTGTCTGCATGCAATGGCCTGTCCGACGGTAGACGTTTGCGGGACATGCGTACACGGGCCTGAACGAGGACATTGGATGGAATATCGCAAATGCAGATCTTATAATCGTCTTCGGTGTCTGTCACATAAGCAAATTGGCGCGAGTCAGGCGAGAGGACAAGAATCTGGAGGTTCTGAACGTCGGGGGCGGGGAGTTGGCGGGGCTCCCAAGCCCAGAGCTTGATGGTGCGATCTTCACCAAAACTCGCCAGGAGAGTTCCATCGAATGAAGGTGCTAAACCTTGGTGTGCCCTTCAAAGATAACTCCGACTGTTTCGACGTTGAGGCACCAAAGTCGTAAATTGTATGGGCGGGGCATCCTTGGTGAAGCTGAACGCAGCAAAGATGGTTTTGGCGTTGTTTGTCCAGAACATTGGCGCTCGTGTGTCTTCTGCCACTTCACAATATCCCCCAACCCTCACCTCCAATTTCTGTGATTCGATATCCCAGACTTCAACGCACCTCCTCACATCCGACTTGAGTGCGAGTCTGTTGAGAGTCGAACTGTGCCCACATCTTGAACGGACCAGCCACGAGTTTGCCTGTGTCCAAGTTCCATATCCGTGCTGTAACATCGTCTGCACCGCTCGCCAGCAGCATGTTATCCACAGAGATATCAACGCAGTTGATCCTCCGTGAGTGTCCTTCCAATATTCTCATAGTTCCGGTCTCAACCTCACAGACTTTCAACACCTCACGATCGACATCCCCACCAGCAGTGACGATCCATCGACCATCCCTTGACACCGCTACTGCCAATGCCATACCTCCTTCTCGCAAACATTCTGTGCTTCCTCATCCTCCTTATTCGCCTTTACATCCCATTGCCGAGCGGTCTTATCTGAAGATCCGCTGATCATTCGCTGGCCGTCTGGACAATAGGATATTGATCGAATGCGTTCTCCGTGACCCTTCAAGGTTATTGATGGTGTCAGAATCGATTCCGTGGCGCATGCCTCCGTCGATGTGGAGGCCATGGCTGTGTCTGAAGTGGCCCAGTACGATCGAGGGATTCTTTGGAGGTGTTCGCAGGACCCGCGGTGAGTTCTCCTCGTGCGCTGTAGGCCTGATGTGATAGTCAATTAGACCCTTGACGAGTATTTCGTCTCTAGTAGAACTAACCGTCAGCTCATCCGCGTTGGGAGTTCGAATGGGGATTGATATTACCGAGAAACTGTCAGTGATTGGGGACGAGAAAATCTGCAATGTGAGTACAACTGTATTTCAAGGCGTGCTACGTCTTGAATCTATCTTTCTTTGCTTGTCAACTGACTGTCTCTCACAGACATGTGTTCAGCTGCTGGGCGTCAATTTCAGTTCTATTTCGTACCTGTGAGTGTTGCTGTGTGCTTGTTAGTGGCATATCTGGATGACCCGGACATCCTGTACATCCAGCTTTAGCATTCATTGTCTGAGACGCTCTTAATGCAGTTTCTGCTTTGGATTTCAGCGGATGCGTAAACATTATCACGGGGTATATCACGAATATGGGTACAGTAGATCTGTAGCTCAAGCTGGAATCACCAATCGTCAACGATTCAAGTACAATGTTTGCGCTTTGCCGCTCTTCCTTCGGTTGTCAACTGCGGTGAAGGCAGGCGCTCCGTCCGTAGCTGACCCTCTTCGCCTTCTCCGTAAATCCAATCCTTTGGCCAATCAGGCACAATCTCCCTCCAGTATGTGAAGTAGGCCTCCAATCTCTCACGGCGGCCCCGCTCAGCGCGCACGACGTCGCGCATATTCCTCGCCTGCTCTCTTATACTCGCCGCTATCTGGCGCAGAGCAGTGGCGTGGGCGAGAATGCGTTGATCGTCAGTCGTGATCTTTTTCATAATGCTCACTGCGCGGTTGAGCATATGTGGCTCTTCGGGAGGTGGTGTTCCTGCACGCGAGCTGACTCTACCTGTCATACTCGGTACCAAGTCTGGACTTGAAGCGCTCGCAAAATTCGTTGCTGAATCCCATGCTTTCTCCAAGGATGTCCCAGGCGGTTTTGCAGACCATGGCTAATTTATCTCTTATTTTTGCGTATCTCTAATTCGATCCTTCTTACAATGACCAGCCGAAGCATTTTTATTTCAATATTGACCCGGTCACCTTCAGTCCTACTCCTTACATCTCACTTTCCAACTCACTTTACTGTAGGCTCAGAGCTTGCGACCGCTATTTGTCTTAGGTACATGACGCGGTATACAAATGTATTCAAAAAAAAAAAGCATTCGTCACGTGACCTTGTAGTTCACACTTTGATGGTGCCGGGATAATCCGGCAGGCTGCAACTCCTGACAGCTCTTCGTGCTCAGCGCTCAGGCCCCAGGTTCAAGTCAGCGTGATTTATGCGGCTTTCATGCACTCCCTGGATATTACTCCTGTTTCTTACAATATTAATGGTCTCATGTGGAGCTCAGGGTTGCTCTTGGGAGAAGGCGACAGACAACCGGGGACTTAATAGGCATCGTACAGGTTGCCGGTTTTTCAAGAGATCCAGCATTCTTGCAAATGAGAAGAGACTACAGCGAGCGAGAAACGCGACCTCGGCAAATCTAGCTCTGGGTCTGTCTGGGCCGTCATTGCAAGTGAGTAAATTTTCTCTTCAAACGAATGGACTCGAGTCAACGACTGATTCTTAATTCATGTCAACAGAGAATCTCGCCAGCGAGAGCTGGTATTGTAAGGGCTCATCCAAGACAAAACCCCCCCTGCAATTCCGTAGCAAATGTTGGGTCTATTGAAACTCACGTGTTACCTGGTGTCTCCGAGTCAGGACCCGCGGCCTCGCAGCACTCCAGCTCAGACTCTGAAAGAAGTGACGTTTTAATGGACTTACAGGGCCCCACTCTCGAAAATCGATCTGAACTTGAGCATGATACCTTAGGTTCGTAGGACATGTGTCTACCAATCATGATGTTTACCAATCACTTGACTATTCAGAGGAACCTGTGCTTCCTACGAGACGGGTTCCGAGGCCTTTTTCAGTCGATGATATTGAACATTTGGCCGAAGATTTCAATGATATCAATCTTAACGAAGTCGGTGTCCCATCACCCCCAATCCGATCCAGAGTTCAACGTATCGTTTTAACACTAAGAGACACACTCCAAACTGCCTTCAACTCCTTTGGAATCTGCCGCATATACCCTCGCCGTCCTTCCTTCGAGCCCGATCGATTCATCGCATCCTCATTACTTGCTAAATCGTGTCCAATAATTGATCAAGGACCTCATTCCCAGGTCTTGCCGCCACCCTACCCGTTTCCAAATATGTCGGTCTATCGCCTCATGGCCTGGATGAATTCAGGTAGCCGGCACAAATCAGAGACTGAAGTCCAGCGCCTCGTCCAAGAGGTTGTACAGGCAGAAGATTTCGACGTCAAACATTTTGAGGAGTTCTCGGTGAAGAGGAACTTACGAGAATTAGATAGGGATCATGGGGAGAACATCATTTTCCCGGATGACTGGATTGAGGCCGACGTCACTATCCACATCCCCACGAAGTCAAGGGAAGACGAACCTCAGAAATACACTATTCCCGGGTTTCATTATTGTCCTCTTGTTGGAGTAATCCGCGCCGCTTTTTCAGACATCCAGGCAGGCGCATTTCACCTCATGCCTTTCAAACGGCTGTGGAGGGATCCATTGCATGACCGTCAAGAACGAGTATATGACGAGCTCTATGCCTCTGATGCTTGGCTGGAAGCTCAGGACGATCTGCAGAAACTGCCGAAGGAGCCTGGTTGTTCGTTAGAACGCGTCATTGCAGGTCTCATGTTGTTTTCAGATGCGACTCACCTTGCGAACTTTGGAACTGCGAAGGCTTGGCCTCTGTATTTGTATTTTGGAAATCTGACGAAGTACGTACGGTCATCACCTCAATCTGGAGCATGCCACCTAGTGGGTTTCTTACCTTTCGTGAGTTCTCTTGATCGCTAGGTTCTCATACAGTTATTGACACCGACGTTAGCTTCCGGACAATATCAAAGATATGTTGAGCAAATTGTCTCGTATATCGAAGACTGGCATGGCCGCGCTTCATACGCATTGTCGCCGGGAATTATTTCATGCGTGTTGGGATATTTTACTTGATGAAGAATTTCTTGACGCATATCGCCACGGTATCGTGCTGAAGTGTCCTGATGGAGTGATGAGGAGAATTTTTCCCAGAATCTTCACGTATTCGGCTGACTATCCTGAGAAGTGCTTTCCTTTGCCTTAGTCAAAATTACTGACCATTCATGATCTTCCAGGGTTTTAATCGCGACAATAAAAGACATGGGTCTGTGCGCATGTCCTCGGTGTCTGACACCGAAAAGCATGTTCGGTTTACTCGGCTTACTGCAGGACATGAAAAGCCGAATGACAAACCTCCGAGTATATACTATGGCGAAAGTTGTGCAGGCACGTGAGTATATCTACAAGGGTGGAAATACTGTAGATGGTTCAAAGGTCGAGCACACTCTGGGAGAGGGGTCCTGGATACCAACTATAGTAAGCGCATGCAGTACCGCATAATTTTTCATTAGCTGAGATCACTCACTCGCAGAATCAATTTGCCAACAAGCTTGGAATGCTCGGCCTCGACCCATTTCGCATGCTTGTCGTTGACTTCATGCACGAATGCGAATTGGGTACGTGGAAGGCGCTCTTCACACACCTTATCCAGCTACTCTATGCGCTTCCGGGAGGTAATCAGCTGGTCGCGACCCTCGATAGCAGGTATGTGGAGTCTATACGAGGTTACTTATATCTACTAACGAGACATCAATTATCGATCCTGCAATAGATTTCGCCAGGTCCCCACATTTGGGAATGGTGTAATCCGAAAATTTGCGAATAATACCTCTGAGATGAAACGATTAGCTGCGCGTGATTTTGAAGATATCTTACAGGTTTTTTTTTCACTTTTTGGTTTTGTTCTGCTTGCTGACATGTTATCAATCATCAGTGTTCTATTGCGGTTTTTGAAGGGCTGTTCCCCGCCGAGCACGATGCAGTAGTGCAATCTCTGTTGTACCGATTTGCACAATGGCATGCACTCGCCAAGCTCAGGATTCAGTCAGATTCCACCTTGACTTTTCTCGACGAAACATTCAAGACACTCTCCCAGAAGTTGCGGAGGTTCCAGCGTGACACTTGTGCCGCCTTCAACGCTAAAGAGTTACCGAAAGAGAAAGCGGCTCGGCAACGCAGGAATACTCAGCGCTCCGAACCTAACACTATCCCTACAGAATCAAGCCAACCCAGGGTAAAGAAATTCAATCTTGGCACCTATAAGTTCCACGCGATGGGCGATTATGTGAGAAGTATTAGATTCTTCGGCACCACTGATTCGTTTACAACTCAGATGGTAAGTACCTGACGCATTCTACTGTTGTTGTTCATTTAAATTCAAATTCGGGCAGGGGGAGCTTGCACACAGAGCTGTCAAGGCATTTTATCCGCTAACCAGCAAATTAGATACCCCAGCTCAGTTAGCGAAGCACGAGCGCAGGCGCCGTGTCCTTCGACGTGTGGCAGAAGCAGGATGCATATCCTCTGCTGATAGACAATCACCTGTTGATGCATCCAACTCGATATCCTCTGATCAGCATCACAATATCGCCGATAATCGGAGTAACCCGGTCAATATATTCAAATTTGTACGAGATAACCATGATGATCCAGCCGTCAAGGTAGAAGTGATATTGAAATGCGTACACGTCTTGCATGTTACTCATCATTTTCATCAGCATTTCATACCAAAGCTCAAGGATCACATCCTTTTCCGGCTGCGGGAGTTGGACATTAGCTATTGTGATCACACGTTCACAGATGAAGAGCGCAACACAGTTATCATTCCAAACAATACAATCTACTCACTCCAGACAATGCAGGTTCATTATATCACGTATGACCTCAGGCGCGAATATGATACCGTCAACCCTAGAACGCATGCTGATGTCATGGTTCTGTCGGGGGAGACGAAGCCGAGCCACCCATACTGGTATGCCCGCGTTCTGGGTATATACCAAGTAGAAACGTGGCTCACCAATGCCAATGTAAGGCAACCTGTCAAGCAGCACCTCGACGTTCTCTGGGTCAGGTGGTTAGCACCTCCGCAGAACTATCAGTGTGGCTTGAACCAAGCTCGTCTTCCAAAAGTTGCATTTGTGGAGGAATCGGACTCAGACGCATTCGGATTTCTTGATCCGTCGCAGGTGATTCGAGGAGCTCACCTGATTCCCGCCTTTGCCTCGGAACGTGGAACAAGCGCGCTTCGCTACGGGAAATCATTAGCACGTCCTGGGGAAGAGCTCGATGATTGGGAGGAACATTATGTAGGGATGTGAGTATGAATATTACTTCCGACTATGATGAATTAACCCTGAATATTACGGTCAGATTTGTTGATCGCGATATGTTTATGCGATATACCTCCTTTGGCATAGGGCATCCATTAGCAATTCGCAGGATTACTAGAGATTGTCTCGACTCAGAGGCACCAGCTGACACCATGGATATAGACCATGAGGGAGCCAGTGATGGTGAGGGCCTCGAAGAATGTGATGACGAAGAAGAAGAAGAAGAAGAGGAGAGTGACTATGGGTTTAGCGACCAGGAGCTGGACGATGGTGATGGAGGAAGTGACGATGGCGAGTTCGACGACCTTTCTTTCTAAAATTTCTCCGAGTTTACACGAAATGCAATCTGGTCATCATGGTGAGCGTCCGAACATATGTACAACAAGCTGTCACACCAGTACTCTACAAGTAAAATGACTGATATGTGAACGTCTTCTGCACAGAGAAGCTCACCAGACCTACAGCTTCTAAGTATATACTCCGCCTTGAATATTGAGTACTGATTATCGATTATCCGGATCAGCGATAAGAACCGTGATGTTTTTTTGTTTATACATGTTTTGTACGGTGCTCCGCTGCTGCGGCATTCACGTATCTGCTGCACTGGCAGTTCATGCGAGTCATTGGAGCTCATTCTGAATCTGTGGTTGGGGATGTTGGTAAGTTCTTCATTACTTTTGATCGACTCTGACTCACATACCCAGACCTTAGATCAGCGACTCTTTTAACTGTAAGAAAATATCAACTTTGTCAAACAGCCCACTATTCTTTTTTTGATTTAATTATTCGGGGACGGCCTCGAGGTAAGCACAAGAAGCTTCGAACGACTAAGCATCTATTGATTCATCTATCTAGCTATCCATCTGTCTGCAATAAAATCAAAGGGACTATATGATAAGATGCCAATGGCATGAGTCGGGTGTTTTGAGCGCCTGCAAGTTTGCTATAGCAAACTCGTTATCATCTTTTTCTTTCATCAGTGAGCAATTTTGAATGGACTCCCATCTACCTGAGCTCGTGGCTGCCTTCAACTTCATTCGATATTGTTTCAGCCCAAATAGGTACGCACAACAACTTCGAGTCGTTCTATGATCATTGATGATCGACCGATGGTACTGCACAGTTGGAATTTGTAGCCACATGGCTCGTTGGTGAAGCCGCTCAGGCCAGCCACGACCAGTATCATAATGTCCCCCATGGACCAACTCACACTGACACAATCCCTTATCTGACCCCTCGTGATCCGAGCACGAGTCAAACGGACTACGGTCGTTATAACTCACTTTCTGCAACGCACCAGCTTGAAGTTTCTGATATCCGGCCAGCGCATGATGCGTC
>KN835728.1:0-13936 GCA_000827255.1 Suillus luteus UH-Slu-Lm8-n1 | reverse complement strand
GTGCTGATTTGAATTCAGCGCTCCAATGAAATTAACTACATGCCATTTCAGTGGAAGTTACTCTGAAACATTCAGCACCAGAGCATTTTCTACTGATTTTCATCAGAACTACTATCCACAGTGTAGACGTAAAGTGCCTTCAAGTATAGATGTATATAACGAGGGGAGAGTTTGACTGCCGACGAAATTAATTTATGAAAGAGTGTATGGGCCTTTAGCCAAGATCGTAAAGTGCCTTCAAGTGAAAAATGATAGATGTATATAATGAGGGGAGGGTTTTACCGCCGACGAAACAAGTCACTTTGAGTTTATGCAAGCTAATACTGCCTGTATGCGTAACCCAGCATCTCCGAAGGGCGTCTTTGCATCAATTCAGGGCACATGCAACCCTCAGTCCACCCATTGGCCGTTCTTGCGGGTTCGCTAAACATGGTAAAGTCGTCCTCAGTATCCACCTGGTCATAGAAAACCATCAATGGGTCTTGGCTGTGAGGGTGGGATTGGTAGGACGAAGCAGAGGGCTGGGACGATGGGGTCCTCTCTGATGCGGAGGGGGCAGCAATACGACCGCCGCCGCGTCCGCCGCGAGAAGAAGGAACATATCCATGTTTTGCTTTGCGATGGCGGGTCAGAGCAGAAGGGTCATGGGTCCTGAAGGTGCAATCATGAGGACAGACATAGCGTTGCTCGCCGGTGCTGAAATTGTTGATCAGATGAACTCATTAACGGTAATGTACGGGCACGTACTGTCTGGCGGAGTGGATCTCGAGGCTTTTTTTTATCTGCGTTGCAAAGCCACATCCGGGAAAGGTGCAGGTGTACACTCTGAACGTGAGTTCATGTCAGTGACCAGTCCAGCATATAGCACAGGTACGTACTTTTCTGCATGCCCGGCCTCATGCCTTTTGAATTCTGTAAACTTGGCGAAAGTTTCGCCACACTTTGCCTGAGAGCAAACATAGACCTACACATTGACCAGACTCAGTATGAGTGCATGAGGTATGCTCGTGATGAGGCTTACCTTGGTAGGAGACATTTGAAAGTTGATTATAGAGCGGGGAGGTGCTACTCGATTATATCTGAGGTGAATGCCTGATTCTCCTTGGGGTTATGATGATGCCTGGTAGACATTCGGGCTGGACTATATACGATTCTCAGATGTGGACAGTGGCATTGTGCTTTGCAGTGAACGGACTCTTGTGGAACTCATACATAAACGCTTTGTTGGGGCTCTAGTGGGAGTGAACCATGACAAAGCGCAAATGCATTTTCAAAGCTTCCGTATCTATTCGAAGGCTTCATTATGCACAATGTTAGAGGAGAATTACACAAGCAGATCAATGGCAGGCGTGACATTTGTGGATGCCTGTGCGAGCATAGTGGCCCGATCTTGGTGGATGATAGGGAGTGGGCTTAAAAGCGCAGGGGACAACTATGCAACATCGAGCGAACAATGGGTTGTGGTTCGGGCTAGAGATTAATCGGTGGAGGTTAACTCGACATGCAGACTCACTGAGTGAAGAATTGACCAATGACCAAGATGTAGTATGTCTAATTAGTTTCTTGACACCGACTCACGACAGCCTGTCTTTGTCGTGGTGGCCTGCCCGCAATCTGTGCCATAAGGTCGGAACATCTGATACAGAACTTAATGTGACCAAGAACGCAATCAGAGTTGTGCCAGATATTTAAACCGATGGTATCAAAGAATGTAGACGAGTAGAACCAGTCAATTCTTTGATTCGGGAGTCGCACGGCCTTGCAATTGGAAGTTTCACACGCCCAAGTTCTGAATGTAGGTCGGAAATATCGTCATGACCAGCTGAGCGAAAACATATGTACTAGTACTATTCGTTAACGTTGACTGGTAGTCTAACGTTGCAAATTTACCTAGCAAGTCAAAGTAGACATCGACAACAAATAGTACCATTCTCACTTCAAATCATTTGCCTCTAGAAATACAACAATCCCATCCGCGCAAGATCCGCATTCCAGCAAGATACACACCTAGTACTAGTACTAGTATATAAAGCACAATCACAACACCTAAAACAACCCCACCAGATCTGCAAACGGGTCCTTGCCCTGCTGCGTCGGCGGCGTCGAGGTAGGCTGCGTCTGCCCCATCGCCGCACCCATACTCACCCTTGATCCCGACGTGCTCGACGCAGGAATCCCCAACCCTCCATGCTGCACCGTGCCCATGCCCATAGCTGGTCTGCTCATACCCAATCCAGGAGGACCCATTCCCATTCCCAACGACGAGCCGGAATTCGAAAGGACACTCGTTCCTCCGCTGCTGCTCCCGAAATAACCAGGTGACGTTACCCGCGGTGGGGTAGGCGCGAGCATGATAGACCCGAACTGGGACTGTGGCGAGGGGGCGTTTGGGACAGGTGATGAAGTGGAAGAAGAAGCGTTGTTAGTCATGGAGGCGCTGGGTTGTGAGGCGAACATCGCGCTAGCGCTGGACGAGCGAGCGTACGCTTGGGGTTGGGGCGGCGAGGCGAATAATGTAGCTAGATCGTCTACTGGTGCAGCGCGTGGTGATGAATGCGAGGTGTCGTCGAAATTAATAAGGGATCCTTCAGTTTGTGCGAGCTCAGCGGGGACGGAGGATATGCTGTAGTCGCCTTTCTTGAATGCCTCGAAGCGTGTTATGACGTTATTGATTTGGTCGTTAATTTGGAGGAAGGCATCTGAGTGGCACATAAGACCTACGTCGAAGAATAGACGAACGGACGTACCTAACGACTCTGGATCGTCAGTTTCTGCATCTGAGACCCATTTCTGGAGCTTTGGACGGGCAGACTTCAATATCGACGCAACTTGCTGTTACAACGAATGAGAAGCCTATACAAACTTCCAAAGAGAGCATCAACGCACATCATACGCGTCTCCCGATGCGAACTTCTCTCCTTGTGCAGTATCGACGTTATCAAGCATTTCATTGAGCAGAATAACTTTACTCTCGAGCTTGTTGAGCTCTGTCATCGCTTGAGAGCGGTAGTCGGGCTTTGTGTCGGGGTTCGCGCCAGCGAGGGACTTCATCAGTTCTTGCGCAGCCGCCAGGTCCCGCGGAGTACCTCTCCGGATAAGTTCCTGCAGTTTAGCAGATTGCGCCTCTCGATCTTCCGACTCAAGCTCGTCGGCAGATTTAATATTCTATACCGCCACATGAACGCACGAGACAGACACGAGCCAGAACAAACTCACCACCGTCGGGGGTGCCTCCTCACGGCGGAGAATATCTCTAAAGCGATACCCTTTGAACGTAAGAAGCCTGTGCATATCTTTGATATTCCCCAAATCCTCCTTCCAGCGCGACTCGGTGCAGATACCCTCCTTCCATCGATGAATGAGTTCCAGAATCCGAGACATGACTGGGCCGGGGAAGGGAGGTGGGCGTTCAGGGAATCGACGGACGAGCTCGTTCAAAAATTCTTTGGTAGCAATTTGGAGGTGGAATGGGTAGCCGCACGATTGGACTAGGGTGTCGAGAAGTGCGAGTGCGAGGATGGCGATATGCGGGTTTCGGTGGTTTGCAAGACGTGCTATGAGCATCGCTGCATCACGGGGGCTAATTCAACGTCAGAACTAGTGATTTCAAGAGCAGGATCGACAGACGTATTGGCTTTCTTCGTGTTGATTAGTTCAGCGATCTCGAGGTGAATGGCGTAGTTGGGCTCATGGAGTGTTGGATCGCAGGCATTTTGTGTAAGCATCTCTAGCTTTGATGCCCTGAACCACGGCGTACCATTTGACCCTCCCAGCATCATGCTCGGTGTTGCCTGGCTTGTGGGCAGTAGATGCAGACGTGGCAGTCACAGCTGCGCTCCCTGTCGTAGTCGACTTGCCAAGAAATCGTGGGAATATGTCAGCATGCCCTGCTCACCTTTCTAATAGTAATACTCAATTTAACCACCATGCCCATTGCCACTCATCGATCATCAGTTTATCAGTTCTGTGATATTCTGCTGCTTTCTGCCGTTGGATCGACAAGGACTCTACTTGGAGTTTGATGCTTAGACAAACTGGTTGAAACGAGCAGCAAGTTCGCGATATCGGCGAATGAACGAAGGGAACACCAATAACATGATCTGGGATTCTTGCTTAAACGGTGGATACATAAGCCTAATCGTTGCTTGCGATGCTTTAACCCTCTTCTCAAGGAAGCACTGAGCCTTATATCATTCATAACGTCTCACCAGGCGTCCTCCGAGTCTAAATCTTTGCTATCATGATGACACTGCTGGACTGACGACGTGCGCAAAGCACCCCATGATAGCACAGGGTCTTCGTGCGGCGCTCGAGAGGGAAACATGCATGCTATCACGAGATCGCTATTCATTTCCTATAAGTAATTCGTGAGAGCACCGCTATCTTTAACTCGGAATCCCATGTGCGAATGACGTCCACGCAGCCAAAGCACTCACCAGCCAATACCGCTAAGCCACACAAAAATGAACCATTCAAATTTCCCGCCGCTCTCCAATACTCAATTATAATGCTTCACCACAATTCCCTCAATAACCTCCTCTTCAACACCAGACTCCACCCCCTTCTTAAGATCAACCCTCCCATACGCCACAGTTCTTCCCTTTCGCCACGCCTCGCATGACGGCGCATCCTCGTCAAGACAGTGGCGCTCGATCCCAACGCGCTTTAGCACAGGGCTCTCGGCACACGGCAGCAAACGGACATCGTTGTCCGGCATCGCAAAGTAGTATGCGCCCAGGCGATCATAGGCTCGTTGGTCAGAGGGGGGCTGGATGACGCGGTGGATCGTGGGCTTGTAGTAGCCACCTGTGAGGAATGTCATCATATCGCCTGTGTTGATGACCTGGAGTGGAACATTAGATTCGCAGATATTACGGTTACCAGCCTATTACGGGCGTACCAATCCGTTGTCGATGTGGCGGACCCATTTCCATTTGCCGTCGGGAGCCATAATTTGCAGGCCCCCGATAGGCTGGCTCCACAGAATGGTAATGCTGCCGATGTCTGCAAGATTCAGGAGATGAGAAGTAAAGGAGGTGTCATGTGTACCTGTGTGTCCCTTTAACCAGACATTCTTTGATTTTTCTTCATCATCATTCGAGCGCCTATAGCTTGGCGGAAATTTATAAGTTAAGAAAAAGGCGCGAAGAATGAGCTTTTACTATTTCATGAACCTGACTGCAAATACGTTCATCGATCTGGGACTGCACACAAGGGAGATACTCACCAGACGTTTCTCCCGTTCGATCAAAGTTGTGTTTTTCCACCAAAGTTTCCTCGGGCAGCTCGAGGCTTAACGCAATTAAGCTGTATTATAGCGCCTATAAGATGAAACATCAAGAAATGCTTATAGCCGAACTGACCGAAGGATCGGGTGGAGAATATTGAAGTGATTATGGCGAGTAAAATCGTCGATCTCTGGAAGGAAGGGGCGCACGGCTGTGGGGTGGGGACGCTTTGCTATATCCAGGTTTACTATCGAAGCATGATAAGCACCCATCTCACGAGAACTTATCACACCTACTCGCATAGTGCTCGATCTGATCGAGAACTTGATTCTCAGTATCGACTTTCTGATGAGAGCGATAAGCTTCGCAGACGACGTCCCTTGTACAAACATGACACACCCAGAATTGACGAGGTTTATAACCTGCATAGTACCCGACTTTCTCGACGTCTGCGGTGTATTCCTTTTTTTCATCCGGAGAGACGTCATTGAAAGGAACACCAGCTATGTCAAAAATCCTGTCACGCTACAACTACCGTTCGGAGACCTTTGAGGACGAGTGGCAAGAACGAGCCGTACCTGAGCCTGAGTATAACCATGATTGATGGCGTAGATAAAGCCATGAGTGCATAGTGCATCCCGAAGTTGCGGATATAGCTCTGCGCGTCCTTCGGGTGTATGCGCTTTGGAGAGGTCGATGATGGGCAGGTCCGCGAATTCTACTATACGGGGAGCCGTTAGACAGATGTAATGTATTGATCAGACAGTCTTACAGTCCTCCTTTGTTTCTGGAGGGGGGATGTAGTGTGCACACTCTGGCAGGGTTAAACTGGGCATATCTCAGATGAAAGGAGAGTGCAGTTGCCAGTGACAGCCGTTAATGAAGGTAGATAAGCACCTGAGCTCAATGGAGATGAGTCAGCTGAAATAGATGTATGCCGTGACCTGTGGTCATATGCATGAGTTCCATGGGATGGGAGTACCTCAGCGGAGGCATCCAGAACCATTTTTGTCCTGAATATCACTCGGAAGCCTGGACGGCACTGCATGGAGGAAAAAGGCAACAACTGAGCGGCGATGACGTTACAAGGGAAAAGAGCGAGACCGTGGCATTGAGGTAGTGAGAAGAGGCAGGCGTAAACGCAACGCTTCGAGGGAAGAGAGACTAAATTATGTCAGAGCTCGGAATAGCAACCAATCCGGTTCTAGATATTACCATTCAGCTTCAAGTACTAGGAGGGCTACAGCTGGTTGTGATCGAGGAGGTCGATGTCAAAGACTTGTTGAATAAGCTGGTGAGTAATGCATAAAAGTGAAGAGCCAAGCTTGAATTGAAATTGCGTACATACCAGGTCTAAAAATAGAGCGCAGTAGTGTTGCTTTCTCGGTTCGGAAGAACTCTAGTACAATTGCAACGACTTTTGAACATGCTTATGCCCGCGAGTCGCGCGATGCTTCAATTGAAACCCCCATGTCTCTCCCCCGTCTTATCAGAAAACTAAATGTCCACTTCATCACTCGATTCTTCTTCGCAATAAAACGCAATCCCACTCTCCTCTCCTTCTCCATCTTCCTTGCAATTTACATCGCAACAGAAATCATCTTCTCCATATCATTTTTCGCGTGTCTCACTGGATGGCTACCTGCTTTCCCTGTGTCATGGAGATTCCTGCTCATGCTTCTCTTCGTAGTGCCCATATTCGCCTTCGTTCAACTATCTCGAATTTTACTTCCTCTACTATCAAACAAATGGAACGGAGGCATGGGTATTTCCAAGCAAGGGTATTTCATCCTTCAGCGAGGCGTTAACGATAGCCCATCCGACGACGAAAATGCGTTGCTAGAAACTGCCGAAGAAGGTAGCGAGCGCTCTTCTAGACCTGTGTCTCCGACTGCGCATCTGGTGGCGCATCACCGGTCTTGGTGGACACAACTTTTCACATACGCTATCCTATTTTGCGTGAGTACCTGGGTCGGAGCCCACTACGAGCAACCAGGCGACGTGCGCTACAGGGACGCAGTCCAGACCGCTGTTGCGCATCCCTTAAGACAAGGCTACGGGAATCAAGGTGAGGTTCTTCAAATCTATTGATTCGAAGCCAGCTCATGCTTTTTCAGATAAAATATTCATCGCAGCTATATTCTATAATAACGAACTAGTCATTCCCTACTGGCACAACTCGCTCATAAAAACCATCCATTATCTCGGCCCAGACAATGTCTTTGTCTCTATCGTCGAGAGTCATAGTACCGATACCTCGGCTGAGCTTCTTCAAGAACTAGATGCAGACCTTGCACTCATGGGCGTATCTCGGCGCATACTCACAGGAGACGAGACCGTAGCAAGACCTGACTATTTGGGCGGAAGGGAGCGCATCCAATTCTTGGCCGCAACCCGTAACATCGCGCTCGAGCCCTTGATGGAAGGAGGATATGATAAAGTCGTCTTCTCGAATGACATATTTATCGAGCCCGAGACATTGGTGGAGTTACTGGAGACAAATAATGGAAACTACGACATGGCATGCGGTCTAGACTTTGGGCATTTTGGGTACGCTCACTTATCTCCTCCACACCTACCATTCTAACCCCACAAAGCGCTTACGACATGTGGGTTCTCCGAGACAGACAAGCAAAGCTCACCAGCGGAATGTAAGTGCGCACACCACATCTAAGAAACCAGTCTAATCCAACTCGAAGATGGCCATATTTCTTCGATGAGGCCGATTATCGCGCGATGCAGACAGACTCACCCGCGCCTGTATTTTCCTGTTGGAACGGCATTGTCGTTTTTAACGCTGACCCTCTTATTCCCATACATTTGCGCTCCAATCGCACGCTTTCCACCGACCCATTACCATACGACTTACCCGCGACACACCCAGCAGCACAAGATCCTGCCATGCGCGGCCCCAGTCCCGCTCTGACGCCCCCAATACAGTTCCGCGCGTCTGCTCCAGGGGAATGTTTCTCGTCGGAAAGTTTCCTATTGCCATATGATCTGAGGCGGCAGTTTAATCTGCAGCGGATATTCGTCAACCCGAGGGTCATCACTGCATATAAGTGGAGGTACGTCTCTGCCGGTGTTGTTGGAGTATGGCTCATGGATCCTCCATGCGTAGATATTACGCGTACTTCAAATGGTTCATGCGCCATCCTGTCCTTCGGTGGTGGATCGAAAAGGTGTATGATGGTGCGTGGATGGCGAGGACTGTGTTTGTTGTGGGCGATGAAACGCAGGTGTATCGATGGGATGGAGGGGATTGTCATCCGTGGTTTTGAGCTAGTAGCGGATGAGATGACGGACTTGGACATACCAGTTATAGATTGCGTACAGTATCACCTGGCGGCGCAGTGTCACTGCCTGCGTAGAGCCGCTGGACATTTAATACCTATTAACACCCTTGTTTATGGATCACCCAGAGCTGGACTAGACATCCGTTATTCGTCCCCATCTTCTTGAATACAAGATCTTCTATGCGTCGACGCTCTGTTATACCACGCGGTGCGGATATCTCATCATCTTCGGCCCCCTTCATCAAGACTGCAGTGAGTCCGCTCGAACAATATGCGTCTGGTGCTCTCACTCGACACGAAATACATAAGGCCTAGGAACGCACATAGCACCCATATTCATCACTCCATCCACATACGTACGACTCGGAACTGCCGGGCTTGGGGCAAGCCCCTACAGCAGTTAGTTTCCAGGGTCGGAAATCCGACACTCACACAAGATCCACGACGCAGGAATATCTCCAACGTGCGCTCCTAGTCAAATTGAAATGCTACTCATCTTCTAGGGCGTTGCTCGCATAATACACAAGGTGCCACGCGGGACACCAAAAGATGTATATCTCGCTTTGAGAAGGCAGCCTGGCCTCAGCGTAGGTACCCATGTTCTTCGAAGGTGGTCGACTAGTTCAATTGTCATTAGTTCAAACGTTCATCCCACGAACGTGGGATGTCCAAAAACGAGCATTTGTAGGAGGACCGGGATGTAAGCAGCCACCCTCCCGTCCCATCGGAAGACAGACAAATCGCTAGTGGTGGAAGCTGCGACGCCTTGATGACATTTGGGATTTCGGGATCAAGTACAGGCTAATGGTTGAGGCACACAGGCTGCATTAACACCGGAGAACTGCGACGATGCGAGGATAGCGCCCTTTTCCACATCCCGCATATAACAACCGCTATCGTCATTGGGGTCGAGTGTCAAATCTGCAGATTCAGCCATAAGGTCGAGCGTCTGGATCGGTGGACCATACACTACCATAGGTACCGCCCGGGTTTGGTATGCTGACACCTTATCGAGATCAACGCTCGCAAACTTTGTGAGTTTGTAAATGTTGCGCGGTCGCCTGACAGCAAGAAGATTGCATCATATGACAGCGCAGTCAAAATCTGGGGGGGCTCAGGCGTCAGTAGAAAAGACCCGAACCCCGACGCACTGGTCCAGCTTGTTGTCATGGCTCTTTCGATTGGGTTCAGATTATGGCCAAGATGTGCTTGGAGGGGGAGGATGGGGTTCTGCACGTCCAGAAGTTCCATCACACTGTCAATCTATTATAGGCAGTCATGACTAGGTAGGTCACTTGCATGATGCATCAAGACGAGGCATGCTGCAGGTACACTGAATCCTCCAATAGCAGTAGTTCTGCCTAGCCTGCGCTCCACATTCTTAGGTAAACAGCGACAATGATCGCTGCTAGTGTCGGTAATGAGAACGCATGGGGTGATCACTAGGCGTCGCGATCTCGTGGTTTCAACTATTCGTGATTAGTTGGACGACTTTGGAGGGGAATTCGATATGATGTTTTGGATGAGATTTCAACGTTTCAACAAGAATAGACACATGTCCTATGAGTCAGAACATCAAATATTGCTTTTAACGAGTGACCAACGTTTTAACAGGACTTGCATTGGATTGCAAGTTATAGATATTACTAAGCGGTCATTAAATTTGTGCTCTCTTCATAACCTTCTCTTCGAATGATCTATCGAACTTAGCTGCAGGACCTTTCCGACGCTATGGATTAGGGTTATCGTCATGGCACAGGCACGTGTCCATCAGACGCAGACGCTTAACTTTGACAGTTGCACTGAATCGAGAGACCTCTTTTACCTTCCTCCATGGATTCTTCAGGCATAAGATAGAAAATCGGTCACTTTCGAGTCCTCACCATAGGAAGAGTGAACGTAGGGAAAACCATCATCCTCCAGAGGGTTTGCATCACATGGAAGAAACAACATGGCTGGGCCAGGCTTGAACTTCGGTGCGGAACATGTCACTACTAGTAAGGAGGCAGGGCGCTGTAAGTGATTCGTGATGTGACTAACCTATCAGCATTTTTGATGCTATCCAGGGAGGCAGGTTAACACGGTCAGCGTGGATTGTGCGATGTCGTGGATGAGATTGTATTTCGGGACCACTTAGGGTTCGCCTTCCACAATTCTTGCGGGTTTGAGGTAGGCGGAGATCTCTGATTTAACTCAATAGAACTGTTTATTGCAGGGCATTCCAAGGGAATCAGTTCAAAGGATCAAATCCATGCTATGTGCTAACAGGTGACATGCGCTGGCTCAGAGTCATATCTTTCAAATTATATATAGAAACTGTAAATGGGTTAGGTACAAGATACGGTTATGTTACCCCCCAAGGCCCAAAATGATAATGGTGCAGGTGTTCTAATGAAATTCATGCACATATCAGCAATAAAAACGTGCAGATATATGGTACAAGAACCCTATAAATGATGGATATCAGCTACAAATGATTGATATGTACGTAGATTTTACACTGGTCCGCGCATAAGACAACGCACCAATGTGGGCCAGTAATAAATAAACAACTGAATGGTATTGATTTACAGCTGGTTGCAAATCTAATGGGAATCGTATATTTTCGTTGCGTGCGTGACCAAAAAGGAAATCATCGAGAAATCGCGTTTCAGACGCAAGGGACGAATGCGCGCCGTTGTTCAGCTCTGATTTCACCAAAGAGTCCGCACCATGGTTAACCGGAGGATCAGCGAAGACCTCAAGGAATGCGCACTTAGACTCTGGAATCATGGCTGGGATGTAGAAGATGTATGCGAAGCTTTCGGCGTCTCGAGAAGCAGCTGCTATCGCTGGAGACAGATACTCGAAGAACATGGCACTATCAAAAGACCGCCGTCACCCCTCACAGGACGTTCTCGTACAATCACGCGCGCTCTACTGTCAGCTATTCAAGATCTGTTTGCGATTGACGCCGATCTGTTTCTCGATGAAGTGTGTACATGGCTGGCGTTTGAGCACAACATCATCATCAGTCTTTCAACACTTTCCCGTACTCTCGAGCAAGCTGGCCTCACCCGCAAGATTCTTCAGAAGCTTGCTGCCGAACGTGATGACATTCGCCGGCAGGAGTTCCAGGCTAGTCTCCGCGATGACTTCATTGGCGATGGTTCCGAGTTTGTTGTCCTTGACGAAACTAGCAAGAATGAGCGAACCTACGCACGACATTATGGTCGGGCGCCAAGAGGACAGCGAGCACAACTGACTGATGTGTTTGTTCGAGGGGACCGTTACTCATTATGCGCCGCTATGACGGTGGAGGGATATATTGCTGCTCGAGCGATAGAAGGCTCATTTGATGGACAAGAATTTTATGATTTCGTTGTTGAAGAAGTGGTGAGTTTATATGTCTTCGGCATATTTCTGTCTCTGCATGATTTGCTCCTGGTTCTAGCTTCCCCACATGACGCCATTCCCTGGCGAGCGCTCTGTCCTTGTTCTTGATAATTGCCGCATCCACCATAACGAGGCTCTTGTTGAGGCTGTTGAAGCTGCAGGTTTGCATGTCCTTTGAATGCTTTAGGTTGATACTGGACTGGTGTGTTAGGTTGTTTGATGATGTACCTTCCACCATATTCTCCCGATCTCACTCCAATCGAGGAGTCATTCAGTGCCCGTGAGTGATGAATATCTCATGTTACTTGGTCTCATCCATACTCGACAGTCAAATCTTACATCCGTCGCCATGGCCATGAATTGCGGCAGCATGCAGATCCTATCCAGGCACTCCTTGAAGTTGCGGGTTGCATCACGGCAGAGAAGTCATTCATGTGGTTCAAAAATGCAGGTTACGTCACGGAGGTGGTATGATAAAGAGTATCTCTATTGTACAGGATGAGCGACTGCTTGGATGGAAAACTATCAGTGTCCAAGAAAATCTCTTGTAGTGCAGCGTGCAAAATAATTATGACCAATTACCCGACTTGATGGCTTTGCAGAACTTCTTGTGCGCATCCATGAATGATTGCCAACCTAGTTTCGTAAATTTGCCAATATCACGCCACTCCCGCTCGTCCAGTTTTTCGACTCCCCTATTTCCAGGCTGGTATTCGAGTGCAGCTAGTTTCGCTTGGTCGCCATCAGAAAGACGGTACTTTACACAGAATTCGGCCAAAGAGACGTTATGAGTTGTAGTTACACTGGGAGAGGATGATGTGGAGGGTGGGTCAACAGCTGCAGGAGGTTGTCCCTGTGGGCCAGCAGGGTAGTAGGGTGGTACCGGATATGTGTATGCAGGTGGCATATATGCAGGTGGATAATATGGATGATAGCCATGTTGCGGAGGGGGGAAACCCATGGGGGCATGCAGCCCTGGAAATTGGGGTTGTAACTGTGGGAACAGACCAGGTGGGGGTAGTGGTGCCTGTATGGCATCGGCAGCTTGTTCTTGTTGACGTTGACGATAAAAATCACCAAATGCTGAAAGGGGCGCATCCGGCGGGGGACGTTGAACAGATGATGGTATCTTCATCTTTTTATCGTCGGCAAAGTGAATTGATGTCGGAGGAGCTGATTGGTCAGCTGTATTGCCTGCCTGTCGCGGAGCATGTTCAGCAGACGAAGTGGAGATTGAGGGAAAATTTACTATGGCCGTTGCCCAGACTTTGATCCGTAATGGGGTGAGCTCGAAGTAGGTGTCATTCTTGTTGTTGTGCCAGACGCGTTTGAGTGGGAAGAGAGGACATCCACCTATCGGATACTTTCTCTCAAGCTCAATCTCTGCCTTCTTCCGCTGCAAAGACATGTCGCCCTTGGCAGCATGAGTAAGCTTGGCACCTGACCCTGAGCGTCTGAAATTTCACATACAATCAGTCCTTTATGCGACAATGAACTTTGTCCAGCTTCTTCCTCAAAATCAAATGGGTGCTCGACATAATCTCTATTTCCTGTGTCCCAGTCCTGAATTGGAATAAGTAGCGGTTCATGAGATGCATAAACAACTTCGAGCATGCTCACATTCTCATCTTTTGCAGGTTTTGGAGTATATAGCCACACAACTACATGGTCCGTCATGCGCTTCGCCTTGACAGCATCAAGAAGTGCCTCATAACCAGCATTGTCAGCGACTTTTTTGCGAGGGGCACTTTGTGCTTGATTTTCGAATTTCCACTCGAACCTCGAGGTTGGAAGCATCGACAGGCGACAAGGTAAGACATTGGCCACCTCTTGCTTGAATGCCTGAAAAGTCTGTGCCGTGTCAATTTTGAAAGGGTTATGAGACTTTCTAGGATCCACCTAGGATCCATTTTGTCAACATTTTTGATACTACCCCTCTCATTCAAAATATGGGAGTCCAGGACTCCCACTGTGTGCAGGCCACTCACTGTCAGCATTTTTCATGATGTTCTCTCATGAGATGTGGGAGTCCAGGAC
>KN835727.1:0-13989 GCA_000827255.1 Suillus luteus UH-Slu-Lm8-n1 | reverse complement strand
GGTTGGTAATGTGCTTTGGACACGCCTGTGCCTGTTTGGGACCAATCCTGGAGTTTGCAGCGAAAGGACCTGGTTCGAGGCAAGCTGCTGCTGGTACAAAGCCTGCTGTTGTTGCTGGAGCACCTCAATCTGGTTCTGGAGGGTAATCTATCATAATTTCAGCGACGCGGAGCACACGACATGGTTGGTCACAAACCTGTTCAGCCATGATGCCTGTGAAGTCACTTTCAGGCTTTCTATGGGGTTGTTCTTCCGGAACAAAGTTAGGTTGTTGCTGAGGGAACTGGAATCTGACATCTTCCTCGTTGATAGGCGGACCAACAGGAACATTAGAGCTAGTTCTCCTGCGCGCTCCAAACATAAAACCAGGGGCAAGCTGCGGACGACCAGTGGGTCCAAGAACATCCTGTTCTTGTGCTGCGAGAGCAGCAAAACGAGGAGCCATGAAACTTTGAGACTGAGAGCGAGGCTGGTGCCCTTGTTGATGCTGGTAGAAATGCTCAGGGATTTCGCTGTCTTCAAACGAAACTCCAGTACCATCTTCGGCATCTTCCATCATCGCGCCCAAGTGAGGCGAAAATGAGTTGTAGTTACCGGGACCACTGGCGGTGCCCAGCAATACAGCTTTTTGGTGCCTAGCAGCATCTGCGAGGTTGGAACCAGGGAAAGAAGAAGCACCTGGCTGGAACACTGGTGCATTAGCTGGAAGGTTTGAAGATTGTGCTTGCGGGGCGTACATAGAAGCAGCGAGTGAATTGTTGATGCCAGGAGAGAAAGATTGGTTTGGAGGCGAAGTTGTCTTCAGGTCTGCAATGACTCTTTGTAAAGAGGACAAAGCATCACTTGATTCTGATGCGGAAGGGGGTGCAGGCGAAGAAGAATGGCCAGTCATCTGCGAACTTGGGGTTGCGTTGAAGATCGTGCTTGGCAGTTTCGATGGCATCAGGGATACGAGATCTGATGATAAAAAACTTTGTGGTAACCATGTCTGTGAGATCTTTCTCTCCTGGACGACCCTTTTCACAGATGGCTCTAGCGCATCGGACCACATGATGGATGGCAGACCTATGTCTCTGTTGAGCTCTATCTGTCCAGTACGGGATCTTGCATCTGGAAGCCGCCTTCTGCGATAGAGAACTCGGTTCTGGTGATGAGTTCTGCGAGCTTCAGACCAAGACTATGAAGATCTTTGTCCTGCGCGCACTTCATCGTCGCCTTTTGGTTGTCGGCGGTCGAGGTCATATATCGTAACGCGTTGAGCCGTAATCTGTCAAGATATCAACGAGATGGTTGGGGAAACGGCGTTCAATCGCTACTATGAGCTTGTGGGGGTCGAAATGTCTCTGATCCTCCTCAGAAGACAAAGCTTCGAGACGAAGCAGGCCACCTAGCGCGCTGACACGCACGGTAAGGTCTGCACTCCGGAGGCAGGCCACAAGCAAGTTCTGAAGTGGTGCGTCAGCCTTGCACTCACTCCAACAGTGGAGGACAGGGTGTGTGAGCAACTCTAAGCCATGATGTTGAAGTTGGAATGGACTCTCTTCAAGCCACTTCGTCTGGAGAGATCTTTGGGAGATAGCGTCAGGGCTTGAAACGAGCCAACAAAGGCACAGATTATGCTGTGTACTCACCCGGTAACTGGAGGAACTCGCACAATACCTTTACTCTAGTATTCCATCCGTCAGCTCCCTCGATATCGTCTAACAGCCCGATGAACTCGTCTGATGGGACATGTGCCACGGAGTCGTCCAACCAGAGGAAATCAGAGATGAAGTCATAATGATGGGTATAGTCCGGAATCGAGCATGGCAGGAGATAAGGGTAGGTTTTCAGGAGCTCCGATCGCCCAAAGATGTCAGGAAATCTGTCTGCTGGTCAGGAGAACGATCCCCCAATAAGTGGTCTAGATATTGTGAATCTCGGTGCGAGAGTAAATGTACGCATACCTACCCAGCTATGGTCCCGGTCATCCACGGAACTGGCATATAACCATATGCCTTGGGCATATTGGTTTCGTCAGTGATATCTATCACCATGCTGTTAACGACACCATTGATCCCATTAAATGATCCGCAGATAGCACGACTGGCCAAGAATATCAGTTATCGACGATCCCGACCACTACTTGATGTTTGACTGAAAACACTGACCCAACCACCAGACCAAGGAAGGTCGTCGACAGACCAAACGAAAACATCGAGACAGAAATCGCTAATAGAGCTGCTAGTAGTACAGGCTTCCGCCCAATCTGGTCGGATAGTCGACTCCAATGAAAAATAGTTAATGCATGAACTGCAAAGTATGGTGATTGCTTGGGGGAATATCAGGGAGGGGACAAAGGAGCAGGAATGGTGAAGACACGCTTACAAGGATGCCAACATAGTGACCAACTTGGGATTCGTCTCCGTGAGTCACTCCGATGTCTCTAATGAGCTTGACAAAGTTCCAGTTGTGGTCAGATTCACGTTCAAGCAAAAGAACTTTACTCACTTGGGGAATAAACGGAGCAAGAGTCTGAGAAGAAAGAGCTGTAAGAACAGTATGATCCAAAATTGATCCCAGGGCAGAGGTGTCTTGGCTGTCGGCTGCTCTGGTTGTTGCAGAAGAGGTGTCTCCTCTCCAAGTCATTGTCATGCTCTGCGGTGAGTCCTTTGGCCCTGAGTGTCCTCCTCCCAGTGCGCAAATTGAGCGGGAAAGACGACGTCTTGGTTTAACGAGCGTACATGGACGTACTATTCAAGTGTTGAAAGTAAACGAGGGTTGGTGAGAAGGAAAGAAAGTGGTGGCATAGAGTACGAATCAGGCACGTGACCACTTATATTATCACTTCTCGACGTGACAACTGACGAGTGCTGAGATTGATTAGACCTACATAGTATAGATGGAAACGGAGACGGAGACGAAAAGCTCGATGAGTGGATATCATAATGGTAGCATACTGCGATGTAGTAGTATACAGTGCAAAATACAGAATTTCGGGGGAGATGTACAAAAATGAACGACCGAGTCACTTATCTTTGACAGTGCGTAGAGATGATGCGCAACAGATGAAAAGAATTATGTGCACCCACACAGATATGGGCCTCGTTTGTTCGTCAGCGACTGTTGTACCTGACATACTTGCAGTGCCAGGATGCGACGCGGACGTCGAAGCGATAGTGTGCGGCCGACGTTGCCGCCGATTCCCATCTTTCAACTTCTCATGTTCTGGCCGCCGGGCGACAAATAACGCCTGCACAGATTAGAATCTCTACTATCAAAGATGCGACTGACACTTACCTGCTTGTCCTTCATTCTCTGATCTCAACAATCCTTCTTCAGATGGTAAGTCGCGAGAGAAATAATTAGATCCAGAAAGATTGCTAATGTCGCGTGAAACAGCACCACAGAGTGAGACTACGTTGGCGATGGATGAGCTAGGCTTTTGAAAGCTGAGTGTTGGGGCGGAAACTATAATAGGAAATAATCTCCCGCACGCGGTCAGACGGCGCGTGTGGGACGGTCTTTCTCGCACGACAAGGTCTGAACTCTGGGAGATTTGAAGAGTCGTAGGATGATGCAGGGGATTGAGGGAAGGGAAGAGGAACAGCGGATGATGTAGACGGACAAGATGGAAGGGAGTGCACAAGGAAGCAGGGGAATGTTACTGATACGGAGACATAAGCGAACGTATACTACACCAAGGAGAGACGCACGATATTTGGTAGTGAAATATATTGGTCCGCTCAATTTTGCCTGGTCCTGAATAACACATGCGGTGTAGTTCGTGCTGGGTGTCAAGTCATCAACAAGCCATTGAAACCTGCACCCGCGATTATCGTGCAGCCAGAGATCGTTGCTTACTACCGAGCCCGCTGAGGAAGTTGAGTTGATTCTACATGCTGTCTGCATGCCGGATGCAAGACTAGAGGAAGTGGGTGCAATGACGAGAGAGGATGGTTTCGAATCGGATCGCGGATGACGAGAATACGGGGATAGTTGTTAGTGTGTCCATCTCGCCCTCCTCGAGAACGCGCGAAGAATGCTCCATGCTCGAACGAGCTGCCCATAGCTGACCCAGTCAGGGAGTCTGCCAGTTCCTACGACACGATCAATTTCGGCTTGAGCACGTTTCTGAACTTCTGGATTGAGGACCATCGCTTGTATGAAGACGAGTAGGGTCGAATGAGTCTGTAGGGCACAGTTATTCAAAGGTTGCTCCAAAGCAACATTGTTTGCTAGCTTACGGTCTCGGAACCAGCTAACAGCACAGTCAGTCAAGATTGCATGAAGAGTCTAAAGAAAACTCACCTCCAAATGCAGTTGCACTAGACTCTTTAATCGCCAACTCAAACGATGCGTCGCCTTGAAATCGTGCGAGTCCTTCGGAGACCATGGAAGGGGCAGACAATCCAGAGGACTAAACGCCTGAGTAAAGCATCGCGCACCTCAGATGATATGTACTCACGATTCTGTCAAGGGCGTATTCAAATGGTGTCTCAATCATATCCTTGAGGACACTCTTCAGTTCTAAAGCATGACACTTGAATGATGCCCCAGGGAACCAGGCAGGGATTGAGGTCACTATGTTTGCGTTATAATAAGATATTCTCACAGGGTGAAGATCACCTACAAGCAGGATAGGAATCAATGATAGCCGCTTTGTCTGGAGTCTCGGCGTGAATAACACTATCCATTGCTCCCCGAATCATGGAAACAAGGGGATCATTGGGCTTAGTATCATGATCATAAACAGCAGACATGACAATGGATGCCGAGTGTGTCTCCAGATGTACTTGCTATTTAGCGGGGTCGTGGAGAAGCCCAGCCAAGAGCTGGTGCGCCTTACGAAGCTGCATAGGTCTGTAGATAACAACGGCTTCAGGCCGAAAGGCTTGATGGTATATTCGTCTAACATATCATTGTGGTGCATGAGCAATGCCAAGCAGTGTACAACCCATGCCTACCTGTGCTTACGCCAAGTAATTTCGCATGACCGTCCTAAATGCAATACCAAACCCTAAAGAGCAGTATGAGCAGGTCTCAAAGCACGAAATTGTAACACTTGCAGTTCCATTGTTGCAAAACGGGGTCTATCAGAATAATTGCTTGACCGCTTCTCAAGAAGCGCTCGCGCTATCTTCTCAGAGTTCAAGATGATGACACCCTGGTTGAGAATACGAGAGTATATAAAATGAGGTCAACGTCCAAAATGCGTTATTTCCCAGTGATAAGACATGTACCTATGAAATGGGCTACTTTGAGTGATCATAAGCCAGCATTGCTACTACCTGTTATCAATGATTGGATGGGCTGAATCCGCCGGCAGATTGCTACAGTGTGAAATGACGATAGGAGGAAAGAGAAACACGATCGAGGATTTGTCAAGTGTCTTATCGTTTACGTTCATGGCTCCAGGGTGCCCGAGATGTTTGCCGTTGCTGAGAAACCATGTCGGACATCGTGGCCTGTACAAAGGGTGTTTGTTTGCATCAGAAGCTATTGCCAAACAAACATTTGCTCATCTTTACTGCATCAGTAGATGTGTCAAGGTTAGCTAGGGTGCTCCCTGCGTAACCTGTGTTGTGGTCGCCCAATAAAATGATTCTTGAGGAGGTCGGCCAAAAGGACATCCGTTAATTGCCCTTTCTTTGAGTGTCTAGGGGTTTATAGTCTCGTTGCCACTGCTAGCATCATGATTAGTGACAATGTCTTGATGTGGAGCTGCTCGACGCAATCTCGGAGAACAATATGAGTTGAATATGTCAAGGATGGAAAGTCTGACCTCGTAAGCCCAGCAGGCTTTAGCTTTGCCGCCAGCACACCCCTGGCATAAAACTCCCTGAAGTTTTGCTTCGCCGCATTGTAAATGTCTTGACATGCAAATGTAAAGCGAAGTGTGTCACTCGTAACCTTGATACAATTAGTCAAACTGTAGTTCATAAAGATATTGTCACCCACAGGAGCGAATGAAGGTCCTCGGTTTATTCCCGGCGGGAGACCCTAATCGTGATTCCATGTTTTGGTTATTAAACGCTATAGTCATCCGTCGTACGCTCTCTACATATAACATGAAGAGCACACACAGCTTGTCCCAGACTGACGACGGCAGACTTCGTCCAAGATGCTCGTAGCTGTTTTACTCAAGAAACCGTCAATCGAGGATTTCTCATTGATGTCTGAAACAAACGTACATTGTAAAATGGAAGGTCGGTTACCAGACTTGGTATTTGGGGACCAAAGGGGATTCGGAAGCCTGGATACGCCTGTTGATGAACTGCCAACATTCTGGAATTTGATCGAATGTGTTAAGGACAACAGTGAAATAGGAGCACTATAGTTGATCTTCGGTCATGGGAGACTGACAACCACTCAACTTCGGCTTCATCTCCAGTTGATGCCCGTGAAATACGTCCAGCTAGTGCAAACCTGGCATTCGATCATAGAGAACGAGCGGTGTAATCATAACGGTTATAATTAACGCTTCGATGATAACAATCGAGAACACTCTTTGGGTGAGAATGTGAGCAGCGAGCCCAATGTTGAGCATGATCAATTCAGCCAGACTAGAAAAAATGTCAGTGACTAGATAAGCTGGAGGGAATTAGACAGCTGACCCTTCGCAACTCATCAATGATCCAAAGGTGTGCTTGATTCTCACCAACTCATTTCAGTAGTCCATGCAGTAATCATACACACAGTAGATTTGCCAGATAGTCCAGACACATAATTGGGATAGGAAATCCCCAAACAATGCCTGCCGCAAGGGTTCGTAAATAACCAATGTGAGTAACTGCCACCAGGATTAATCATCGTCAAGCAATCCAAGGTTGGTATTCGAGCCAGATGTGTGAAATACTGTGAACAAATGAGCCTTATCGACCGCAACAAATTAATCACTCATACCAGGTAGAAATACCATCGTCGACATATCTTCAAGCTCCTCCGTTAGCGCGATGGCAAGACTCCCTTCGCAGAGAACGGTGAATTCTGCCAGGAAAAAATTTACATCCATAATAAGGGGTAAATGTCGTGGCCCCAGTCCTTGAAGGTGAATATCATCTCCTGTGGGTACACCATCTGCGACAGCAGTGCAATTCTAATCGGCCACATGAGAAATGCCGTGAATGCCACACATGTCAACAGCATCCATGAAGCAGCAGGCCTGGAAGTCAGACTGACGAGTGCCACCACCAGTGCCAGAGTTCAGCTGACAATGTTGTAGCACACACCAGCCGATAGGACAATGACTGTGATCGTCAAGTCAGATAGGGTCCGTGGAGTAGCACAAAGATGACAGCACCGAGACAGAGGACAAGCCCCTCCTCCAGAGCAACGTATTAAGAACAAGGAAAGGATTGAGGGGGGAAACAAACTGAATGAAACTGGGGATTCGTCCCATGGCAGTAGCACCTGCTGGCGGATGAGCACCTATTCATATAATGCGAAAAGCGACCTGGCTGAGGATAATCCTGCCAAGGACTTCTGTTGCAATGACGTTTGGGTGTTAGACTTTGGCGACAGCAGCTGCCACGTCATAAGAACAATACCTCCATTTTTAGTACCAATCACATCAGAGGACCGGCGATGTTGAACGTCGAGGGATCTATTATTCACCCTGGGACATCCTTTAGTTATATGAGCAAATTGCGTTCTAGAAAGAGCGCTCACCTACCCTGTAGCTATCCATTGCCAGAAGCGAGACACAAGACCAACAACTGCATTTTAATGCACGACACGAACCAGCCATCAACTGGTTAAGCATCGCCCTTTCATGAGCAGGTAGAGAGGAGAGGCGCTTTATGACCTCATCATAGTACTCGGAGTCCGACTACTCCTCGTGACTCAGGATAGCCACCTCCCCGGGCCAGCCTGGGTCGGCTTTCAGCTTTATCAACGCCGAACGATACACCGTCGATACGACTGCGAGGGTGTGTTCGAGACGTTTTTCCCAACCATCTGTGCCAAAGGAAATGTAACGATAGTAGCCCTGTTTCATCATCATGTATTCAATCAAGGAGATGACCGCAACGTGGCCAAATGGAATGAGGAACTCCTGGAAGTTGTTGTTACCGACGTGCAGCTGAAAAAAATTGAATACAGGACTATGGAAGCATGAACAGCACTCGACGCACCTTGATCCAAGCATCAATGAATGCGTAATTCAATAGCATAGAATCTATCCTTTTCGCGCGCCATGCGAGCAAATCGTCCTTGCCCTGCAAGTTCATGTCGTACACGTCAACGCATAGACGATAGACTGGTAGCAGGAAGATATCGGCAAACTTCTGGAAGTCAGAGACGGTCGCTTTGGCCGCCCCCTTCAACTTATTGATATGGGTTATCCCATCTCCCGACGACTTCCACATCTTCAGGTCCCCTGCTTTTCCTTGGTAAGTTAAGAAGTCAATGCATAAAGCTGAATGCAGGGTCGAGCGTGGCTCGTCCAATGTCAACTTCCCGAGGTACCAACATTGTAAACGTCTGGGGCGGCTCCAGCCTCAAACCGAACGGCGAGTCAAAATTGAACCGTTCATTACTTCCCCCCTGAGCTTGCCATTGGAACGGGTCATTCTCGGGGGATTCTGGATTGTCAAGTTTGAGTTTGGGTGACAGAAATATCGCAAGTGACTGAACTCACCTTGTCGCCGCGTGTTCAAGCTGCCGCCCCCACCCACTTGCCCAGGCAGGTTGAGTTCTTGAAGCATTGAGTCCGACTCTGGTCGAGGTAGCGATGACTCAAGACTAGCCTGAGAATCACCGAACTGCCCGGGCCACTGTGCTGGTCTGCACTGCGATAAGTTCCGTTTTACAGCACTGTTCAAGAATGGACATACCATGCTTGTGTCATGCAGTAGGAGGGCACGATGCTGTGCTATCCGGGTAAAGCAATGTTGGACCCTGCGGCTGGATCCAGCCGTATGCATACTACAACGACCTCATGGAATCGCGCCAACCTCTGGGCAGAGCAGCTATTTTGATGCTTCTGTAGAAAAGGAGATGTAATAAATCCAACCTGCAGGGGCAAAAACGTAAATTACCTGGCGCGCGGGCGATGATCGTATCATGTTGGTTAAACGTCTTTGGGACCAATATGAGCACCAGCCGCAACGAGGATGTCATTCCAAACTGGTGTCTTTAAGTTCCCACTACCGCAACTGGTCTGTAACTTGAGCTGCCACCCTGACGGTCTGGATCAGTCTGGTTCAAAGGGAATGATCGTGCGAGATTGAAGAACCTGAGTCCACTGGCATTTCTGCCACAGTCACCCTTCTGATTGGCGGGAAGCGCCCAAATGCGTAGAATCCTATTCCAGTATGGTTCAAAGGGCGGTCTAGGGAACTGATAGTGCAGCCGTCCCGCTTCTCCATAGCGACGATACTCCCTGAGTCTGGATAGTCGATGGGTGTGAAGAAAATATTCAATTGAAATAACTCACTGCGGCACTGGCTGTGAATAAAGGGCGATATCCTGTTCTGATTGGACTGCCTCAAACGTCAACAACTAGTGTCTGAAGGTTGAGATTACTGTATCAGCAGACCGCTACTGTGCAACAGTCATTGCGTCCTACCGACAAACCAAAAATGCGGATCTGGCATAATGATAGGCGGAGCTCTGTGGATAATGTTAGTCTCAGAGCGCGATAGTAAGCTTACGATCGGGGCGCATGGTATGAGACGATGATTCCTTGGTGGGGGCTTCAATAAGAGGGAAGTCCGACTGGCCAGGAATGTTTGATAAGCTCAAATCACCATAAACAATAAACAAGTAGACACAATGCCCGATGGCAAGTTTATTACATAAGCGAATGACCGACCCCAAGTGTTCTATTTAGAAAGAAAGACCATCAAATATGTCCTCCTCCCCTTCACCATCCTCACCGTCATCTCCACTGTCTTCATCGTCCTCCCCGTCTCCTTCATCTTCATCTTCTGACCCACTATCATGGTCCTCCTCTTGTACATCATGGCATGATTCACGATCCTCAACATCGATATCATCCGCATCATCATCTTCGTTTACGACATCCATTGCATTGGCCGGTGTCACTGACTCAGAGCCAAGACAGTCTCGTGTCATCCTACGCAGCATTACCGGGTGTCTGACACCTAAGTGGGTGTAACGCATGAACATGTCCCGGTCAACGAATCTGACTCGAGCATCTAGGTGAGTGCGCTATAGAAAGGAATACCCAGACTCACATCCCGACATAGTGCTCTTCCCAGTCATCTAGGTCTCCTTCAGGACGCGCCAATGATTGGCCATAGCGAAGCGCGCTTGTACCACGTCCCGAGGCAAATGCCGGAATTAAATGAGCTCCTCGCACCACCTGCCCTGGATCGAGAAAGCCGAATGCGTCCGGATCTGATTCCTCTACGAATCCAACCTTTGGAAGACGAGCATGTTTCATGCCGGATCGATGGTTCTGCAATAGCGCTAACCATCTAACCCAGAGCAACTCAACAATTTGCTTCACAGGCTGGCCCCCATCGACTTTTAGCCATGTTTCCACATGGTAGATACCTAATACACGGGCATACCAATATGGGGTGGCTCGGCGTTTTCTCCCCCGAAAGTACCATAATGTCGGTGTGCGTTCTGGGGTTTATGGTGTCGTACTCACGCCTGAGGTCATATGTTGTGTAGTATACTTGCATCGTCTGAGCGGAGTAAAGCGTATTATTAGGAATGATCACTGAGTTGTGCTCTTCGTCTGTGAAGGTGTGATCACAATGGTCGATGTCCAGTTTCCGCAGCCTGTAAAGGATATGATCCTTCAGTTTTGGTATGAAGTTCTGGTGATATTCGTCGTGAGTAAAGCATAAAGTGCGCCTACTGCAAATTTATTTCTACCTTAACAGCCGGATCATTGCCGTGGTGACGAAGGAATGCAAATATATCGACAGGATTGCTCTGATTGAGTGCGATGTGATGATGTTTTCCAGAAGAAACCGGAAGAGCACTGGTGGGTGAGTGGCTATCAGAAACGGAAGCACCTCCTGCTTCTGCCACTCGACGAAGTACACGGCGCCTGTGTTCATGCTTCGCCAACTGCGCTGGCGTGTCTAACTTACTGGTGAGTGGATAAAATGCTTTTAGAACTCTGTGAGCAAGCTCTCCCTGGCCGAAATCATCTTCAGGTGGATAGTGAAAATCTATTAGATCCATACCATTTGAGAGGTGAAAGAATCTGTGCTCCCGAAGATCCTGATGGTTCTTGCGTAATCACCCATTGCGTGAAATTTGTATGTATTCATATTGAATTTCTTCACCCTCGCCCCGCTCGATTGCGGAGGGGCAGTATTACTTTCAGATTGCTGGGCTAATTTTCGCTGGCAAGCTGCTCTCTCCTTCGGTAACTCCATGGCAGTGAAGGCGGCACAGGTGGTACATCAAAATTTCCTCAATTTCTGAGAGAGTATCTTGAATGCATCTTCAAGAAAGGTCACGGTAGACTCTGTGTGAATCCTGAGTTTGGCAAGCGCATGCCATTGCGCAAATCGATACAGTAGAGTCTGTACCACAGCATCGTGGCCAATAGGGAACAACCCTTTGAAGACCGGAATAGCGCACTAATGACGATGAAGATGTAAGCGATAATACAGGGGGATGACTTTCATGCAAAACGTGCCTGTAGAATATCCTCGAAGTCGCGCGCCGCCAACCTTTTCATCTCGGAGGTGTTGTTAGCAAATTTTCGAATTACACCGTTCCCAAATGTGGGCACTTGACGAAATCTATGGTCGGATTGGCATTTTAAAGGATTAGCATGTAGCAGCACTCTACCAACTTCGCATACCTTTTGTCGAGGGTCGCGACAACCTGATTTCCATTCGGAAGAGCATAGACGAGTCTGATAAGGTGGGTGAGTAGTGCCTTCCAGGTGCCAAGTTCACACTCGTGCATAAAATCAACGACAAGCATTTGGAATGCGTCGAGGCCTAGTGGACCGAGCTTTCTGACAAATTGATTCTACGAGTAGTAGATCTGAGCCGATAAAAAATGCGATGGACTGCTGGTACTTACAACAGTGGGCACCCACGAACCGTCCCCAAGGGTGCGTTCGACCTTCAAACCGTCTACAGTATTCCCAGACTTGTAGATGAACTCCCGCGCTTTGATGACATTTGTCATAGTGTACGCGCGGAGGTTGGTTATACGATTCTTCATGTCCTTCAATAGACTGAGATTATCGAACAAGGATTTCGGGGTGAAACAGCGAGGGCATGCGCATGAGCCCATATCTTTGATCGTTGCAATTAAAACCCTATATTTTCATGAGTGATCCAACAGTTTTTATTGAGATGAAGGAGGGCCGTACTTCTCGGGATAATCAGCTGAATAGGTGAAAATTCGGGGAAACACTCTCCGCAATACTCCGTCAGCACATCTGAGGACAACACCGTGACGATATGCACGAAGAAATTCTTTGTCAAGCAGGATCTCCCAGCATCCTTGAAATAACTCCCTGCGGCAGTGAGTATGAAGGGACGAGATGCCCATCTTCGATATGCCAGGCAGTCCACTCAAAATATCCTTGATCCTGTCAGGTAACTGACAAGGGCATTTGAGTCAATCATCTTCAATAAGCGTCCAGTAATCAGGAGAACGTACTGAGGGCAAAAACGCTACTAGGTGACATGCCCCTGATTGAGGCAAACATCGTGTATACTTTGATAGATTTCCGAAGTACATATAAAGCGGCCAGGCCTTTGCGGTCCCGAAGTTTGCCAGGTGAGTGGCATCCGAAAAAAACATGAGACCTGCTATAATTCGCTCCAACGAACAACCGGGCTCCTTGGGTAGCTTCTGGAGATCGTCCTGGGCGTCCAGCCAGACATCTGAGGAGTAGAGCTTGTCATAAATTCGTTCTTGATGATTATCCAAGGGATCCTTCCATAGCCGTTTGAAAGGCAGGATGTGGAAGGCGCTTGCTTGCACATCTGAAAATGCGGCTCGGATTACTTCAACAAGAGGTCGATAGTGCAATCCGGGAATATCGTATTTAGTAGGCCCTTCCTCACTTGACTTCGTTGGGATGTCGACAGTAATACTAGTCTCCATCCAATCATCAGGGAAAGCGATTTTCTCACCGCTCTCATCCCTGTCCAATTCTCTTAAGCTCTTCCTCACTGAGAACCCCTCAAGATGCTTGACATCAAAGTCATCTGCCTGTAGAACCTCTTTGACGAGACGTTGGACTTCAGTTTCCGATTTCCGGTGACTACCTGAGTTCATCCAGGTCATAAGGCGATAGACGGTGGTGTTAGAGTAGGGATAGGGCGGCAGAGGGAGCTTCGCTGTTGGTTCAGGCCCTGGAATAATAGTCGGACATGATCTTGCAAGCAATGAGGAAGCGACGAATTTATTCGGCTCAAATGAAGGCCGACAAGGATAAAGCCGGCAGAGTCCAAATGAATCGAAAGTGGTTTGGAGAGTATCTTTGAGCGTTAAAAGGACGCGTCGAATCCTGGATGGAGCTGGAACTGATGGAATATCATTACCGAGGTCCTCGGCCAAACACGGGTCTACATCATGTAAACACCTTGGAATACGCCTCATACCAGAAAGCACCGGTTCCTCTGAAGCAACGGAGTGGTGAAAGTCATCACGGTCGACTACATTTAAACCCTCGAACTTGTTACAGTAACGTTGCCACCCCCTATCTTTTCTCCCTTATCTCCATGGACTCATTGGCCGCGTTGCCTTATATTCGTAGAGCCTCGGCTCTTATCTCTGACTCATGGCGCCTCATGGCCTTATCTCTGACTCATGGCGCCTCATGGCCTTATCTCTGACTCATGGCGCCTCATGGCCTTATCTCTGACTCCTTTGGCTGCGCTGCCTTGTACTATATCTGGCTATCGCCTACCCTTTCTGCACTTACCGATACTTGACGAGCTTGCCCTAAAACACCTTGCCTTCCTATATATACTCGTCATGTATTGTAGTTGTTCTTTACTTTAATCTACTTGGTTTTACCTGGTTACTTGGTGCGCCACAGTAACT
>KN835726.1:0-13954 GCA_000827255.1 Suillus luteus UH-Slu-Lm8-n1 | reverse complement strand
TTTTTTTGATTCAAATTTTTGTCCTGTCAGAGTGAACCCTATGTAGGACAGTACTTGCTAGTCTAAAAGGGCCCCCAGTGCCCTGTGTATATCTCTGAATCCGCGAATGCCCTGGTGTAGGACGTACCCCACCAGTCTGCCGTTCCCGCCGGCCGTTTTAGACGCGCGATTCTGTGGGTGAGATGTGGTATAGATATGTACGCGCGCGGTAGGTATTTCTGTCAGAAGTGTAGTGTAACGCGTACTCGGCCCGTGAGGGCTGGTACAGGAATCGGTTCTGAATACAGTGAATATATTTGTCGGACCGAAGTTGGCAGTGGGTCCGTTGTATTTGACTGATTTAGTCCAGAGAGAGTACGTTGATTCCATGTAGTCGAGTTGGAGAAGAGGGTATAAGAGTTCGTGGGAAGGGGTGAGAGAGTATTTCTGACGATGGGGATATTTACAGTGCTTGAGGCAAAGGGTGATCTACAAGGAGGGAAGGGCAAGTGGTTATCTGTCTTGTGAGCTAGCGAGGGAGGGGAACTTCACCGAAGGTAGCCTTCATTCGTCCAGTGGTGTTAATGAATCTAACCAGGTGAGGGGTTGCATCTTCGTTAGACAATAAAAAGGGTATGGAGGTAGCGTTACGGCCGAGAGCTTGGATCATTTGATGACGCGCGCGTTGGTGGTGCGAACAGAGGGTGAGGAAGTGATGGACTGATTCATCCGTTCCTGGGCAGTGCGGGCAAGAGGGGTTTTCAACCTTACTAAGGCGATGCAGGTGTTTGTTGAGGGGTGCATGACCAGTGCGAAGTGCCATGTATAGTCCGGTGAGGCGTTTAGGAAAGGATGCCGTGAGCTTGACGAAGGAGCGGGAAAGGAGCTTGGGGTCTAGTTGGTTCATGCGGTTGTAACGAGGGGATTTTCGCCATAGACGCTCCCAGCGGGAGTGTGTTTCCTTATGATGGGCCTCCTTGAGTGCTGAGACGCTCAAGGGTAGCGTGTCCCGACGGAGGAGCTTCGGGAGTTTCTCTGGAGGGCTGTTGTTCCTTCTATCTGCCGCAGCTGCTTTGGCGTGCTTGTCCACCTCCTCGTTTCCATGGACTCCAGAGTGACCCGGGACCCATCTGAGGGTCAGGGCGAAGTTTGCGTTGTGTTTCGCGATGTGCCGTATCATCCTGCGAAAACTATCCGCCAGATATGATCCTGGCCTCGAACAAAAGCTCTCACCTGCCTGGATGGACGCTTGATTGTCAACTGAGATCGAGATTGGAAAGGTAAGGCGCCTTTCCGTAGCTATGAGTCTCGCTGCAAGGATTAGTCCAACCTCCTCTGCTTCAAAGACCGTGTGCTCATCATCTGCGCCCAAGTGATATTTGAGGGTTCTGGGGGATTTACCGGCTCGGAATAGTGTGGCGGCTGCACCTACTTTCCCCTGATGTCGTGAACCGTCACTGTAGACTTGGATGGCTTCGGTGAGTTGTTCGTGTTCTGCGATGGCTTCTTCTTTGGATCCGGCAATATGAGTCCGCCAGGGGTTGGATGACGAGGGTGCGCGACGGGATGGGATTAGGGTCTCAATGTCATCGGGGACTATGGCATAGCGCCGGGTCAGTCTGTGGAAAGATGAGCGATGTGAGGAGACATATTTGCTGGCTGCTCGTCGTAATGGATGGTATAGCGGGTGGGTACTGGGGTGTGTGGTGAGACGGATGGTAGCGCGATAGCATGCATTTTGCAGCAGGAGAGTGGTGGGTAGCAGATTGGCGTGAACTTCCAGAACATCAGTAGCAGTTGATCTCATAGCTCCGGTGATGGCAAGGGCCGCAATGCGCTGTACGGTTGACAGGCGCTTTGCTATTCCAACGGATCCTCGCTGTAGCTCGTCGGTACCTTCCCGGTAGACGGGTGAGAACCAAAGGTCAGCTGCGTACAACATTTTTGGAACTGCTACAGCCTGGTACAACTGTCGCATGAGTCGTAAGGGTATACCTTTAGCGGTAGAGGATAGACGACGTAGCTGGAATACATATGCGGTTCCCCTTGCAATAGCATTGTCTACTTGAGGCTTCCAGCGAAGCTCCTGATCTAAGATTACTCTGAGAAAGCGGTGAGTGGCTGTGGGGCGAATGATGGAGCCTTGGATGTTCATGGGGGGGCGTTCCTTGAGTCGATTCATGGAGAAGTCCATGAGTGCGAACTTATTGGTCTCGAAGCGAGAATTGTGGTCGGCCGACCATGCGTAACCACCTCCTGGACGTTCTAACATGTCAGCTAAGATACTGTGTGCGGAGGAGAAGTCCTTCGCGATGGCTATGAATGCTGTATCGTCGACGAACGCTAAGGTTAGCTCCGTTAGTGATTCCCGACCTCTGCGAGGTTTCGCCACGTCAACAAGGCCAGAGCTGTAAATGATATATAAGATCATCGATAATGGGTCTCCCTGGCCGATGCCATTGGTGACGGGAAGCCATTCGGAGGTGTAGCCATCAAACTTAAGTTGCGTGTGTCTATTGGAGAGAACGAGTTCAGTAAAACGAATGAGGTTACCTGGGATGCGCCGCATGCGCATGTTGTGGAGAAGGCGCGTCGTGACTGCGTTCGGGAATGCGCCCTCGATGTCTAAGAACAGAGCTGATACTACCTTGTGAGAGCGCCATGCATTTTTGATGGTTTCTTCCAATAGGTGAAGTGAGTCCGTGGTAGAACGTCCAGGACGACCGCCAAAATGCGTGTTAGGGAGTAAGTGATGGTGTTCTAAAACATACGTCAGTTGTTCGGCAACCACGGCAGTGAGAAGTTTGCCGGTAGTATTGAGAAGGGCGATGGGCCGAAAAGCTTTGGGGACCGAGTAGCTAGGCTTCCCCGGTTTTCGAAGGACTACAGTGGTGAAGCATCGCCAGGGCTGATAGTATACTTGGTGGGAGAACACTGCATTAAATAGAGGGGTCAGATAGGGTACCAATATACTTGCGCATTCTTTGAATACTATATTACAGATGCCGTCGGGACCTGGAGCTTTATAGCCGCTGAGACAAGTAATGGCGCGTATGATTTGATCCGATGTGATGGGAGGGGGCTGCTCGACGGGATCTGGGTATTCGGCGTCTGGTGGAACAGTATCAGCTACAGGGGGAGGAGGGAAGAACGACTTAGCTATGATGGTACTTTTGTCGGCGTTAGTGGATGCTTCAAGGATGGTACCGTCGATAGAGGGCACGGTGAGAGTGGGAACACGAGCCTTGCCACCGTCACTTGGTGCCGAGGAGATGTAACGGTTAGCTGTCCACAGGTCCTTGCCTTCGATGTCCTCGAGCCAGTCAAGCCAGTGCTGCTTCTTGGTGGATTCAATTTCGGAGGCGTAGAGGTTCTTGGCCGTCTTGAGGGCTGCATGGCATGTGTGGAGAGGTAGACCCCGCATTGAGTAGGAGAGTCTACTGAGCTCCGTTACCGAGTTTCTGAGGTCCGTTAGGCGTTTGTTCCACCAACGCTTTGAGTGTGGACAAGGCTTCGAGTAAGGGACACATTCGTCGATGGCTGTCGTCATGGATTGAGTAAGGTGACGAGCCGCCTCCTGAAATTCTCCGCCGGACGCCAGAGGTTGGGGTGCATGGGTGTCGAGAAGAGTAGCAAGGCGGGTGTTGAAGGCTTCCCAGTCGACCTCTCTCCAGTTCCTGCGGGGGGTTAGGTCAGCACGCGGAGTCTCTAGTTCTAAAATAGTTAGTATAGGGACATGGTCAGTCTTTGGCCCACGTAGAGCAGGGTTAGTATTGCACGAGACGACAGCATCACGTAGGTCTTCGGTGCCGAATACATTATCTGGGCGTGTCCAATTGCCGGTGCTGGTGGATTGAAGCGTTGGGATGTCGCGCGGGAGTAACTGTAGCATACTGTGGTCAGCGAGTAGATCAATGAGGGGGCGGGCAGTAGTGTAGTTGAAAAGATGGCGGTTGCGGATGTCTTCCCATAGAGGGTGGTGCCGGTTAAAGTTGCCCAACCACATCATATGGTCTGAGGCGGCAGGCCTGACAATGTGCATATTAGTTTCTAGAAAAGCGCCAAGGGCAGTTAGTGTAGAGGGAGAATTGCAGTCATTATAAATATTGAAGACGGTGCAGTTGCCATAAGGACCGGACAGTTGAATAACAACTACATCCGGAGACGGGAAAGAAAGTTGCTTCCAGGAGTTGGTGTCGAGGGAAGCGCTGACTAGGGTGACAGCGTGCGTTTTGCGTTGCGGGTGAGTGTAGTGTAATGACGGATAGAGAACATGCCAATGATGGTTTGCGCTGGTATTGCGGAGGAAGTTGATGTGGGGTTCTTGAAGAGCGATAAGGTCCCAATTGGCTATTTCGCGGCTGTTAAGAAGTGAGGCCTGCGCCGTGAGCGATGCGTTAAGGTTTTGTTGCCAGATACGAAGTCGTACAGAGTTGGGGGTGTTGTCAGGGTGTTCACTCATTTGCAGTGGCGAAGGAGGAGGTGGTGGTACTATCGAAGGCGTTGGGAGTGGAGGTGGATGGTCCGGGGTCGCCGAAGCCGAAATCGGAGGGGGGATAAAGTTCCGCTAGGAGGTCAACGGATTGGCGATGGAAGTCGAGAGGAGAGCCAGACGAGTTGGGGCGCGGGTGGGTGTTGGGTTTGGTGCTGGAGTTGGATTTGGATGAGGTATTGGAGTTGGGGTGATGTGGGGTGGATGAAGGGGTGGCATGGGTATGGTGGATTGGGAGGGGGTTTGTCTTGCTGGCGTATTGGATGGTAGTCTGACGGAGGTTAGCGTTCACAAGTTTGGATCGTCGTGCCGGAGGGGGAGAGGGATGAGGGTGGTGATCAGGTGTAGATGGTCTAGGAGGCAGAGGGGGTTGGATTGCATGGGTCCAGGCGGCTTCTGTAGGGAAGTAGGGCATCCTGTTTTCCGGGTATCTTTCATTCAGCAAGTTGCAACGACGAATGAATTCGGGGCATTTCCGGTCCCAGCTCGTATGATTGGAGCCTTTGCAGTTCGCGCAGCGGGTTGTACAGTATGCCGTGCATTGGGTAGTGCGATGCTCGCCACTGCAAGTACCACAGGTGTCTAGGAGGGCAGTGCAGTTGCGTGCGATATGACCGAAGCGCTGGCATTTAGCACAACGGATCGGTTCCTTTCGGTCTTTGCGAACTGCAAAACGTTCACTGTCAATACAGAGGCCGTCCCGGAGAATGTCGTTAGCGCTGGAGGCAGTCGATACTTGAAGTAGGGCGAAGGCTTTGCGTTGGGCTTGGGAGCGACGAAGAGGCGGTTTTATCCATCTAATGGAGGAAAGAGAGTCAGTGGGCAGGTGGTTCTCCTGTTCGATCTTGCGTAGGAAATCGTTCTGTTCGAGCTGCATATGGATAGGTAAGTATTCCAACACTATGGGATAAGTGCGATTGCGAAACGATACGGAGGGGCCGAGTTGGCCTTCGAGAAGAGCCCTTCCTTCAATGCTGCCTAACCAGGACGCCAGGCTCTCCGTCTCCAGTTCGACGACGATTCCTCCGTTGCGTAAGGAGGCCACCGATTTGATGTCACCTGGGGGAGTGTCGTCATTGTGAATGGCCGTAAGTGCCGCCTTCAATTTCTTTGCAATGTCGGGGTTTGATGTGTTAGGCGGGAATAGGGCGCCGTCGGCCTGTGGTTCCAGCATGATTTCTCTGGCCCGTATGGCTGCGCGTCCTACAGCTTTGTCGACAGAGGGAGGTAAGTGTGATGCGACTATCGAGCTATATGTGGGTTGGGACGAGGGCGCGGGATTGACTTGCTGCGGGGGGGTCATCAGCTGTGTGGAGAGCTGATTGATGCGGTCTTGAGTGGAGGTCAGCGACGGGGTCAATGCCTTCAGGGACGTCTGGCATTCTTCCACTGATGATTGTAGCTCATTCACTGCCTCCTCGATTCTGTCAGCCGCTATTCTCGCATCTTCTTCCTTCTCCTCGCGCTCAGCTTTGAGTAGTCTGTGCATACGCTCCGCATTCTCGACTGTGGGCGCTAGAGAGTCATCAAGGAGGTTAACCGTGTTGGTGAGTTGTTCTGATGCCGAATTGATGCTGTCGACGTGCAGGGCGGCTGCTTCTTTCAGTTGGGCTGTCAGTTGCGGAACTAGCTCGGCAGCGAGTTGTTCGGCAGCGGCCTTGGCGATTTCGCATGCTGAGTGTTTTTTCAGAATGAAGGCTACCGCGCGAGTGGCCGTGATGACTGGGAGTGGGATATTGGCGGACATTTGTGTGATGTGGAACAAAATAGAAGTGAGATGGGGCAAGGTGAATGGCTCGTTTTGTAGGCAAAGTAGTTTATATGACAGGTAGGCTTCTGCAGTTTGTGTATCCATCACTGGGTTCGACATGGCTGCGATATCCTCTGTGCTGGTGGGGACGCGGGTGGTGTGACGAGTGTTTGGACCAACGTTCGGGGTTGGTGGACGGGGGTTGGGTGGGTCATTCCCGGGACCGACTCCCTGTTTTGTCTGGGGCATATTAGTAGGTGTAGTTAGAGAGAAATGTATCTAGAGTATGTTTTTTGAGGTTTTTGATGATTTTCTAAGTGAAAAGAAGAGGGCTGAGGACGCCGTTGGGCGTCTGTGGTGCTGTTGAGCACGATGATCTCGAGGGGTGTTCGGGGTCTTTTGACGGGGTGCCACTTGGTGTGTGACCAAGAAGCGATGAAGAAGATTTTCTTTAAGCCCCAACAAGCTCACCAAATAAATAGACTTTGCTCTACAGACTAGACACCAATAACCTCAAGCCATCTAGACCGCGGGGTATCCGACAAAATATCAGTTTCGGTCCTGCATTGCCAATTGGCGTTGAGAAGGTAAATTCCATCCTGATCGGCCCATATGCCCTCTAAATCTACAAAACCAGAACCGAACTTTCTGTCCAATTCGACGTCGACATAAGGCAGAGACGTTGTTAAACTTTCCCCGGAGGGGCCAATGACTACCGTAGATGACTCTTTCACCACTTGTCCTAGACCCCGCCTGTTCGCCACAGCTAGCGGGCTAAAGTCCATCACATGGAGTACGTAATGGGTGTATGGCTTGTGGATTGGGAATGCCTGCAAAACCCGATTACCGCTAACGTAAGCTGAGCATGGACCTGCGTGCTTGAAGATGCGAGTATTCGAAGGGCCCCAGCATTTCCACGGAATCGGCGGTGTTCCTGCAATTCCGTCCAGATCAAAAAAGATCCTCGTGGAAATGATGAAGACTTGAGTACAGAAAGACAAGGTAATGCAAAGTAGCTGGTGTTTGGGGTCCGAGGTGTACATCGTTTGTGGGGCTTGCTTCTGCGGTTCCGAGCTGTGCTGAATATCACTGTCATCCATCGGAAGGGGGCAACCCAAGTCTGGCAATGGGAAGGGCAACAGGAAGCACGCCATTAATTGTGGCGTCTGGGACATATCCTCGATTGAATAGAGCTTCAAATCGTCGGTGACAACGAGTAACCTATTGTGTCCAAGGAAAGAAATATCAAATTCGTGGCGAAGGTCTAGAAATGTGTTGCTGAGGACACACTACATTGAGAGTCAACCGTCGAGTCTTTAACTATCCCTGACAAAGACTCACATTGGATGCGGTTGAATTTTTCCAGTCCCAAATCTGGAGCTGCCACATCCTCTCGGGTGAAATGGGTGATGCAATGGGCGAGTCGTATTGCCTGGCCAGCAAAGCAATATGCCTCCCAAAACCCTTGAGCTTCGCATAACCCGTATTGAATTTGGGCAGCCCCGACAGAACCAGTGTCCGTCCAGCAGCTTGGGGGTGAACGCTATCATCATGTAGGGCTCTAAGGTCGACGTGGACTGTTTTATGCGACTGGAGAGGACCACCAGTAACAACATACGAAACGGCAAGCAGGTTTTGTGCTGGGTCCATGAATACATCGAGGATTTCTGAGTGGGGAACTGAACACAATGTCCCTCGAGACCAGTTGCGCTTGATTTGTAGCCGTGAGGGCTTTGATAATATCGGAATGATTGCGGCCAAGTTTTGGTTAAATTTCCACAAGCAGATATGGCCACCAGCGATGGATATGTGCGTAGAAGACAGATCTCTCGGTAAAGAGACTGTTTTGAAAGAATGGAGGTTGAGCTTGAACCATGTGTGGGCTTTGTCCCTCAAGAGTTGTAGGCGCTTGGAAATAGAAGTGTGATCAACCACGTCGGGGACAAGAAGCAACCGTTGGCCACTGAGTTCGATGATGTACTGAAGCTCGGAGGAGGACATGTACGTCTGGCGAAGGGCCTTACATACCTGTGAAAGGATTATCAGTATGAAAGCTCGTTAGATCAACAACAATGAAAATATAACCCACGGAAGTACAGCGTAAAATATCTCGGGAATGAAGGAAGCTCAGAATATAAAACTTGAGTTCTTCAGCCAGAGATAGGAACCCTACTTTGGCCTTCATGCTGTTGTGAGCTTCCTTGACAAGGCGATATGGGAACTACTCACTGGCAATTGCCTATGCGGCCTAGTGCGGCAATGGGCGGACTTTGAAACCATTTGTTGCGAGTGCAAGAAGTTCTGGATTCGAATCATAGGTACGTGCAATATCCAGTGGGTCCGTTGCCACACTAGTTGATTTGGAGCCAGGAGTTTTGCCTGCGCGTAGCTAGTTAGCCTCCTCCAGTTAGCGAATTTCTGCCTGGTGCCGAAGTATCGTTGAACTGCCGGTGTTCAATTTCCATGGCTGAAGGCGTCGAACGACCTCCTTGTGTTGGGGTGCGATCGATGATATCCGAACTATGTGAGGGTACTGTGTATTAGTTTGTCGCTGTGGAGATAACTGAATTGATTCAGGACTTACAATGATTATCATGAATTAGATAACTTGATACTATTACTAGTGCATGGTTTGGTGCAAGCATGCCAAAAGCATGCCGATATCTTTTCATGCGCCATTAGGATAATTCAAGGCCCGTCACGATGTACCACCCATTTGCCACTGCACAACATCTCATGCCAACTACTCAACGTGTCTCGATACTTGCCGCTCGTTGGTGGTTTAGCCTATCAGCGCTCCAGCTCTCTACCCTAAGTGTCGCTCGCAATGTAAGTTACATCTTTGTCGCACTGTCAGGTCACGTCTCGTTTCATAAATTCTAGCTGCGCTGAGATTCTGACTGAAAAGCCCTTTTAGAACTTCGAACGACACCTTGACTGGGTACCGAGCGCTCCTTCACTGCATCCGTCGAGCGCACCGCCAATATGCTGCTCTTCATTTCATAGGTGAATCTTCTGAGTCTCCCAGCATCTCTACTTCTTCCAGATAATATGTGAGGTTCTGCTGGTCGATGGACAGATCGGAAACCTGTCTTGCTGCAAGGGACTTTGGAACGCTGCTTCCAATGGGGATTATCGCTTGTCCCTCCACCCGCGGCATTGGTGAGGACAAGACCATGATAACTGATTGACAATAGAATCTAGGGAGCTGCCCCGCAAGAAGAAAACGACATTGTGATCGGGATTCGGGAAGTAAACTATCGTCACAGTATGCCTTTCTGCACGTTGATTTAGATTGTTCCGTGTATGGGTACTTGACGAGACGGACGATTCAGACGAACTATCGCACGCAAACATTACCTTGCTTCGAGACCCAAAAAATAAAGATCCAAGGATACCAATTATAATGAATTTTTGCAGAGTTGGCTAGTGAGCATCGGTAGAGGATAATTATAACATGTTTGTGCCATTTGTAATTGATTGCAAAGTGTGATTCCAGTATAACTTCCGATCAATGGGCGGAAGTTCTCTCGATCCCTGAGAAGGCGCGACATGAGACTGAGAAGTTCATGCAGATTGCCGATGCAAAAGATCGAAATGACTCGGAGGCCGCGCGAAAACCTAGATGATGCTGTGTATCAGTCCAATCGAATGTGAAATCATCAGGTGTTTGCCTTCGAATCTCAAATTAGATATATATTAAATTGCATTATCGTCTGGACTCAGACATGCATCGATGCGACGAAGTCCCCTCATCTTCATGCTCGGTGCCAACTACCGGTTCAGCAGTATCGTACTGGATGAATTTGCGATGCCAGCTGAGAGGAGACCTATCAACGCCCATGGTGTGCTCAAAGCTGGGGACAGGGCGCCTAAGGCACAGGAGATGATGCAGATGAGGTGAAGACGCTTTTTGGTCTGTTCAGACCATGGCATCGCACAGTACTAGTGCTTGTATTCTCGCCGAGTCTCGTAGATGCTTCCCCGATCTTAGGCGTGGTGAAGGCATTCGACAGAAGGGTTGTGCTATCAACACTCGTGATACCTTTATCGGCATCATTGACGTCCGTTGGGTCTCCTGCTGACGTCGTTCTTGTTGATCAGCAGGGTCGTGTGTATCCAGCTTATCTCGTAGAGAACGTCCGGGAAATGGACACTCTGGGGGCAAGTCTGTCACAGACTCTGGGGGTTTTGTATGGGTCCACTCTGGGGGCGTGTCAGCCGCTCGGCATAATTCAGTCGGAGTTTGGTGTCTTTGTTGCCCGCCCTCACCGCCTGACGCACGTGACGCCGCACGACCGTGATACATTAGCCTCGACGCTGTTAGCCACAACCGCCGCCGCCACTACCACCACCATCACAACCTTGCGGGGGGCGGAGAAAAAGACACAGGGGGCAGGAGTGGCGGAGGGAAGGTTGGGGAAGAAGGGACATACTACAGCGAGAACTGTTGACATAATTAAACCCCGACCGAATCGTGCCGAACGGCTGACACACCCCCAGAATGAACTCCCCAGAGTCTGTGACGGACACGCCCCCAGCGTGTCCATTAGCTAGACTTTCTGACACGCCTGTGCAGCTTAGAGAAAGACATCCACAATCCCTCGACAACCTCCAGTAAAATGTCGCAGCCTGAGCTCATTTCAAACACCACGCCGCCCATTCGAGATTTCAAAGGTCATGAAAAGATAGTAACGGCAGTTGCAGTTTTCCCCGATAGGCGACGAATGGTTACAGGCTCGTACGATAAGACACTTCGTATTTGGGACTTGGAGACAGGCCTTGTGTTGAAGAAGATGGAGGGGTATCGCGATGAGGTGCGGGCATTGGGAGTATCAAGAGATGGTCGAATTATAGCAGGCGGAGATTTTGGCGGAGAAATCATCGCCTGGCACGGTGAAACTGGTAAATCTCTCACCCAAGCAATCAAAGCCCACTTCAAAGGGATCAGCTCGGTGGATTTTTCTTTGGATGGTACAGTGCTGGTCACTAGTTCATATGACGGCATGACGACATTTTGGTGTACCAAAACATGGCAGATGCAAGGTGAACCAATCAATTGTGGTGGTGGCGATGTCAACTGCGTTCGATATTCGCCATCAGGTGAACTTCTTGCCATCGCAACCGACGACAATATCCAAATTTACCATCCAGGCACAAGGAAACGCGTCGCATCTTTCAAGGGTCACACAAAATCCAACATAGTATCACTCGCGTGGACGCCAGATGGCACACGTCTTCTTTCAGGAGGCAGTCGTGAAGATCCTACCATACGAGAGTGGGATGCATTGACCTGGCAGCAGGTCGCTCTTCCCTGGAGGGGCCATACTAGCCATATCTGCGCCATTGCCATTGATCCCACTGGCACCCTCGTCGCGTCTGCATCTGATGACAAGCGTGTTCGTCTCTGGCGGCTCTCAGATCGGCGAAACATTGCCATCTTCCATGCCTCATCCTTGGTATTTTCTGTCACATTCTCAGTGGATGGCAGGCACATCCTCAGCGGAGGCCATGACAACAAGATCTCGGAGTGGGAAATACCAAAGGGGACTCATTCAAAGGCGAGTTTCTATTCCTGACTCTCATAACGCAACTGGAGCATCCTTTATGCAGATACTGCCTATCACGACAGCCTACCGTGCATGTGCAACTGGAGACCTATTGACTGCTGAAGCGTTACTCACCCAAGATATTCACACCGACGCCAACGACCATACTTCATATGCTCATCGCTCGTTCGTTATGGCTAGGAAACACGCCTGGGACCTCGCTCTTGAGGATGCAATCAAGGCGAGTCATACGCACCCATCATGGACTCATTACGAAAATGCTTACTTTCATTCGCGACATAGTCCATCAGCATTCAGCCCTCGTTGACTGGCTACATCTCTAAAGGCATCGCCCTCTGCGGGAAAGGTCATGTCCGGGATGCAAGGATATCATTCGACATCGCGTCCGTGTTAACGAACCAAGATTCAAAAACCAGCCATTTTCTTCTCTTGATCAAGGTAAATTAAATTTGCCTGACATATTCTCTCCTTCATCTCACATTTCAGGCCATAGCACTCTTCAACGCAGATCAACACGAGGAAGCAATGCTGCTCGTCAGAGAACTCGCCGCCGCTTGTCCAAAGGCTGATCGTCTTGGGTGTCGTGTCGTGGAAGTGAGTGTATTGCGGCGACACTTGATCATCGACGCTGATCCTTGCAACTTCCACATCAGACATACCTACGTGTTCAGCTCGGAACTAAAGCCTCGCGTCACGATGAAGCTGCCGATCACTTCACTGCCGCCGTCAACGCCGGCGCTCTCTCATCAACATTCATTCATCAAATCTATGAGGACTTAACCGTGGTGCGTCAAAATGACATTGCGCGCATAATTCTTTTCATAAACAAGTGCTTTGTCCAGCTCTTCGGCTGGGATCTCGAGGCCTTGTTCCTCACTGCACACCAGAAACGGTGCCAAGCATTCCTTTCGGCAGGCAAACCCGATAAAGCCCTTGAAGCACACAAGGACATGATAGATACCATCGACGAATCTACGAAGGCTGGCTGCCTAGTTTGGTCAAATGGCAAGTTTGCAGTTCGTGATGTCATGTAGACTACAGTCCTCACCCATCTTCCACTCAGCTTTCAAGCAAGAATGCAGCGCACTCTATGCTGCCAACGGAGGTGCCGCCCTCGCTGCGCACGATTATGACAGGGCTATCGACCTATACTCGGCGGCAATCACCCTTAGTTCTGCGTCTAGTACTGCCTTTGCAAATTGTAGTCAGGCAAGGTTGGGTAAAATGCTATGGATGGAAGCACTTCTCGATGCGCAGAAGGTGCGATGGCATCTATGATTTCATAACTAAAGCTCATTGCAGTGATACTTAGGTCATCGAACTCGACTCCTGGTCTTATCTTGGATACAATTTGAAGTACGCAGCGCTTCATGGCGCACGACGCTATGATGAGGCCATCCAGACCTTCCAAACGATGCTCTCCAAATTGGAAGTTGCACCCGACATTCAGACACGAAGTAAGCCTTTGATAACACGTTCGTCAACGTCCTTAACTCTTTCGATAGCACTACGCCAGCAGTGTCTCAGACCTACTGAAGTAGAACATGCTATTTGACAGGTCATTGATGCCCAACTCGAAAATGCCCCGCTCCGTGTACTCGACACCACCACTGGTCTTTTATGCGACCGAGAGGCGCAGATAAGCGCCTTCAAAATGAGTACAGAGTATAAGGAACTTCTGTCATCAACAATCGCGCGTCCAGAACTTCGCACGAAGCGCATCAAAGAAGTGGTGAGGAGGAACCTCCAATATGCTATGCTATCACATAGGTGGGAAGGGAAGGAGCCCCTGCTGCAGGATATCTGGGGCAAGAGCGTGTACGACTCAGAGTTGGATTCGATTAACGGCATGACGAAGTTACGGTCATTCTGCAAAACTGCTCGCAATACAGGGCATAACTGGGCATGGAGCGACACATGCTGCATCGATAAGAACATCAATGTCGAACTCCAAGAATCGGTGAACTCTATGTTCGTCTGGTATCACCACTCTGCACTCACGGTTGTTTACTTGTCGGATGTCCCGCCTTCATCCAAATCTGGCGCACTGGCAAAGAGCGCTTGGAACACGCGCGGATGGACGGTTCAGGAATTCATCGCCCCCAAAGTCATTCTCTTTTATCAGAACAATTGGACTCTTTATCTTGATGATCGCACTCCCAA
>KN835725.1:0-13961 GCA_000827255.1 Suillus luteus UH-Slu-Lm8-n1 | reverse complement strand
ATCAGTGTCCTGCATGTGACTGTCAACGAAGATTGCTGTGTATCTTTGGTGATGTCGGACAATCAATACATTTGATTCCTCGCAGGAAACCCTTCTTGTCTCAGGGTCCTGTGCCCTCGCTCCGAGTCATATACTCCTCCTGAGAACGAGCGATCAGTACGGCGCTTCTGCGCCCACCGGTTCTGTTCCCTTGAGGTAGCCCTTGTGTTGTGTCATAAAGCGAAGACAAATGCGCAACGGCGTGCCGAGTCTTCAACACATAATTGTTTTTAGAGTGAACAATGGTGAGGGAGAGGTTGACGACCTTAACCCCTGACGAAAGATGGGAAGTGGCGCCAAGAAAATTTATGAATGTCCAGTTCAGGGAAGCCGCGTGTGGCTCACCAGTGCTCGTGGGATCCATTATTGAAATCGAGCGGGCGCGCCCAAAGGCTTTAAGATTCAGCAGCCTAGTGTGCATCATGAGCATGGACCATGGTGTCATGATTAATATCGTAAACCAAGCTTTCCACTTACCAATTCCACTATGAGTACAGCGCATGGCTTCCTTTTGTCTCTGGCACGCGACGCTAGACATGAGCACGTTTAGATCTCTGCTGAAGAGAGTGGAAAAAAATCTTCGGTGAAGGTTGCAGTAAAAGAAATAGTTAGGTATGAACCAGCGTCGAAGGAGGCGTTCACACAGAGCCCATGGCAGGAAATAGGAAGACTGGTACACATTCGAAGTTACCACTGTGTTTTCAAGTACGTTTCATCCCACCGGTGCCCGCTCTTGTGTCTCAATATCTCATTCGTTAGCAGTCGTCCCTACCGTGATTTACCTCATCTTCCAGCCGTCTCTGTTTGGTCTGCCAAAGAGCTTGGTTCTATTATCGGTAAAGGAGTAATTTTGGCCCGCTGTTTGTTTGCAAGCTTCCTGCGAGTGCGGCTAATGTAGTTCAATCGGACTGGTGAGTTGAACATCGAAAGAGCACTTGAAACCAACCTTGCGGGGGAAAAGGACGAATATCGTGAGGCAGGGGTATTACAGGATTCTGTGGCTCGCGGCATGGGCAAAACTGATACTTCAAGTCTTAATATGTGACAGCGACTTCTGGTGCTACATACTATGACTGAGAAGTTTTCAATCAGAACGGCAGGTGACGCCCTGGCAAGATGACGAGCAATCATGATTTCTGATGCACGGTGACAATTTTCTTGGAGTTATGTACCGGTGCAGGCCGTGCAGCTGATGATTGTCGTATCGAAAGGAACCACTTTACCGGATTTGGATGTCGGCCGTCGGACTCCGGCGTCGCGCCCTGGCTGACACAACACCACTACACCTGAAAAGCAAGCCTCGATCACAATTCTCTATTCTTTTATCCTCCTACAATACACAGTCCATATGGGAGGAAATATAGCGAGCAATGAGCATCTTATGGAAAATGACCTTGAAGAACGTCGAGTTAATGACGTTGAAGGATGAGTAATGATTACTCTGTCGTGTAACGTGGTATATAATGTTCGTTGTTGAGACTGACGCAGCCCCAAGGTAGGATACACGACGCGGGCACTATGTACAATATCGACAGCCAGCAAACATCACTGAGCAGGCAAGGTTAGACATACGTCATTCCGCATTTTTGGGAGCCAATACGTACCAGGAAATAATCCGGAACACGCCGTGAAACCAGCGGCTCCCCTGCTCGCGGGGCAGGGTCAAATTGTAGGCTGCGGACACCGTTCAGGATGAAGAGCAAATGAACTAGGTGCAGAAAACACCCACAAGCTGTATGATAATTTTTCATCTATCTCCATGATCGCCGCCTGGTTACCGCATCTGTAACAGTAATTCGGTGCACTGAAGATCGTCACGACATTCCGATCTTGACCCCAACTATAACCTGAGCATCATTCATGCGTGAGCACACAAGCTAGCGTCGTGTTTAATGCACACATACCCTCCATGACGAGCTGATGTGCTCGGGCGACAAGGGTCAACCCATTATTATGGTTGAAAGCCTCAGATATATCCTGCCCGAAAGTGTACCCCGCCCCGCGGGGTGAAATACCCCAACCACACCGGTCGTCGGGGTCAGACCACAGGAGGTCACACATGGGACCTTCGTGAGGAACTTCTTGCACACGGTCGATAGAGCGAACGTGATCTAATGTATCGATAGAAGGTGAGAGACCGCCGTGCAGGCAGAATATCTTGAAGTCAGCAGGTTAGCGATCAGAAATGGCAGCAAGATGATTTGCGTGATGGGCAAGTATGGGACAACAGACTCACTTGGTTATCAATGAGGGCAGTGAGGGGGAGGTAGTCAAACAAATCGGTGAAGAACCGCCAAACATTAGCGTTTCCATATTTCCGCAAGCACTCGTCATAGAAGCCGTACACCTGCGTGATTTGTCGAGATTCGTGGTTTCCCCGTAGAATCGTAACGCGGTCGCGATACCGCAACTTGAGTGCCACAAGCAGAGTCACGGTTTCGACAGAGTAGTATCCTCGATCCACGTAGTCGCCCATGAAAAGGTAGTTGGTGTCTGGTGAGTTTCCGCCAATGCGAAATAGCTCAGAAAGATCATGCTGCGCGTCGAGCAAACGACGTACGAGACGCGCACGAGACAAGATCAGCGGTCCAGATTACGAGAATAAACAGGAACGCACAAATTGACCATGGATATCGCCGCACACAGTGACTGGGCATCGCACGGGCTGCACGTTGGACTCCTCCATAAGGATCTCTCTCGTCTGTTGTGGCTGCAGTCAGATCGAGCCCAGGTGGCGTCTTTATCGGGGCTAACGAACCTTGTCGCATAATTTCTTTACGTCCGCTTCTGTTAGTTGTTTACACTGACTGAGTTGTTCAATCCAGCCATCGATCTCGTGCTCCATGATAAGTTTCGACTGTGATGGAAGTATATGACAGAAGAAGAGTATGAAGGATGTTTCTTGTAATTTCCTCTAGCCCCATGTCACGGCATCACGCACTCCCTGTGAGGTTATTGTCACGCAATAATCGTGTCACGTTCAGTTCCAAAACGCGACGCGTTCAGCAACAAAATCATGGCTCAACAAGAAGCTGTATATGCGACTGATGAGGTGAGTCGCGTAACCGAATCATCCTGTACTTTGTACCCAATTATTTCAGTATGGCCGACCCTTCATCATCCTGAGAGAGCAGGGAAGAAAAACAAGAACTCATGGTGTAGAGGCAATCAAGGTGAGCGATTTTCTTGCCGATCAACAGTGCAAAGTTCACGAAATACATCCAAGTCGCACATTCTTGCAGCACGGACAGTGGCAAACATAATCCGGACCTCTCTAGGACCTCGAGGTGGGCTCCATTAAGCCACTGCATTACAGTAGTTTGATTGATCAATCACGCAGGGTTGGATAAAATCCTAATATCGCCTGACGGCGAGATCACTGTGACGAATGATGGTGCAACTATTTTGGGACAGATGGAGGTCGAGCATCAAATTGCAAAGCTCCTTGTGCAACTGTCTAAAAGCCAGGATGATGAGATCGGAGACGGGACCACTGGTGTTGTCGGTACGATCTCAACTTGTGCTCATCTATTTCCTCTTATTGAATTCCATTTGAAGTACTGGCTGGTGCACTTTTGGAGCAGAGCGAAGATCTGCTAGACCGTGGTATTCACCCCATCCGTATAGCAGATGGTTTTGACCGGGCCTGTACTGTTGCATGCGAGAAACTCGACAGCATCTCAGATCGTGTCGAGTTCTCACCTGAGAACAAAGAAAATCTTCTCAAGACCGCGATGACCAGTCTTGGCAGCAAAATGTACGCCAGTCCATCCTTCCTTTCCTTGAGCATGCTCTAAATTTGGCCTAGCGTGTCGAAGGAGCTGCAACAGTTCGCTCAGATCGCGGTTGATGCTGTTCTAACAGTTGCAGACCTTGAACGTCGCGATGTTCCCTTTGACCTCATCAAGGTCGACGGCAAAGTTGGCGGCTCCCTTGCGGACACAACACTGATCAAGGGCGTTCTCATCGACAAAGATATGTCCCACCCACAGATGCCCTCTAGCGTGCGCGATGCGCGCCTCGCGATTCTCACCTGCCCCTTTGAGCCCCCACGACCCAAGACTAAGCACAAGCTTGACATCACGTCTGTAGAAGAGTTCAAGCACCTCCGGGATTATGAAAAGGAGAAATTCGGGGACATGATCAAGATGGTGAAGGACACTGGAGCAAACTTGGTCATTTGCCAGTGGGGCTTTGATGATGAAGCAAATCACTTGTTGATGCAGAACGAGCTGCCTGCGGTTCGATGGGTTGGTGGGCCAGAAATTGAGGTGAATATCACAAATTCTCCCTTCCGTGAAAGCATCATTGATGATCTGTTCGTAGCTGATCGCCATAGCGACACAAGGTCGAATCGTTCCCCGATTCGAGGATCTTACGGCGCAAAAACTTGGGAAGGCAGGTATCGTGCGGGAGGTCACATTCGGCACGACCCGCGACAAGATGCTCGTTATTGAAGAATGTGCCAACTCCCGTGCGGTCACAATCTTCGTACGCGGAAGCAATAAAATGGTCTGTCTTCTGTTCACCCTCACTGCATACATGATCTGACATTAAGGTACGTAGATCGTCGATGAGGCAAAACGTGCCCTACACGATGCTATCTGCGCAGTTCGCAATCTTGTCGTGGACAACCGCGTGGTCTATGGGGGTGGTGCTGCTGATATCAGTTGCTCCATCGCCGTCTCGAAAGCTGCCGATGAGATTCCATCTATTGAGCAATATGCGATGCGCTCATTTGCAGCTGCTCTCGACGCAATCCCCCTCGCACTTGCTGAGAACAGTGGTCTCTCACCAATCGAGACATTGACAGAAGTCAAGAGCCGACAGGTCACAGAGAAGAACTCCAGACTTGGAATCGACTGTTCTGGAAGGGGAGAGAATGGTGCGTGATACCACGTTGCGGACTTGAAACACTTAATCAAGTTTCGAATTCTAGACATGAAGAAGCAGTTCGTTTATGACCCTCTGATCTCCAAGCGGCAACAATATCTACTTGCCACCCAGGTACGAACCTTTTACCTGTCAGTTTGATGCACGATGTCTCAATGTGTTTTCCCAATTGTAGTTGGTTCGAGCAGTCCTGAAAATAGGCAAGTTAGGGATGTCTTCTTCCTGACAAAACGCTAACTTTTTCCTTCAGACGATGTCATCGTAGCAGGGGAAGCAGACGAGTAGACTAGCTATGTCTAGAAGTAAATACAGGACGCAGTACACTGATATTTAGTGAACATCCTCATGTAATTTGAAGCGATTCGCTCGATCTTGTCGCGTTACAGTTCTCCCCGAACTTGCACGTGATGCCCTCGGAACTTGCAGCTTCATCATAAGCGCGGGTTAAATTTGTTACAGATCAATCTGCAGGTAATATTTATTGTACTCGGGTCTTAGGGCTTGAACTCGCCGGGCTCCATCCATGAACGGAGCTAAGTTCGCGTACACATGCTTTTACTATAAAACCAGCCCACTTTCTTGTACTTATCCAACTTACTGTGACCAGTGTTTGATTTATACATCTTAACTCGGTAACTTACTACCAACTGACATGTTTTGAATTACACTAACACGATGCTTTGTTGTCTCTAGCATATTGTCAATAATACCAACATGGGCAAGACTAGTTTGCGGGTGCTTGGCCAGACGCCTCTCAACGCCGAACCACCATGCCTCGTAGAGCTCACAAAGCACGCTATTACACCGCTACACCTGGCATATGCTCGTAACCACTGTACGTCTCTTTCAAAACATGCCACTACCTCTTCTGACTCTGGTCCTCAATCCTATGATCTACGATCACACCTGATATCGTGCCTGCATATCCCAACTCGTCTGATATTCATCCTCCAATGCTTGGCTTGACCGCGGGCGCTGCTGATGAAATGGTGTTTGTGGTTCTGCAGCTGTGATAAAAGATCTGGCATCTGAATTCGACAGTTATACCGTCAAGTTAGACGGCGAGATGGAGGGGATGGAAGAGAAGGTATTGAACGTCAAGGACATGATCGCGTCCTTTCCAAAGAAGGTGGTCGTAGCTGCTCTCATCGTACGTCATCTCTCTCTGGCATTTCACAACAATCCCACCCACCACTCCATTTAGTGTGCCGGTAACCGTCGTGCCAAGATGCAAGAAAACACTGGGAAGGAAGTGCGGGGTATCAAGTGGTCCGAGGGTACCATCGCGAACGCGCGCTGGGGCGGCGTGCTCCTCCGTGATATACTGATCAGCGCCGGGATTCCTGAGCAGGTCGACGCTCAAAAGGGTTTCCACGTCTGCTTCGCTTCGAATGTAGCGCCGTGCGAGGATGACACGTCTTATGGGGGGTCTATTCCCCTTGAGGAGGTCATGGCCGAGGACGGCGCAGCTATGCTTGCATACGAGGTAAGATCATCAGCTTTAAGAAACGCGCATATATTCACGCTTCACGCCAGATGAACGATGAACCTCTCACGCCAGATCACGGATTCCCTTTGCGCGTCGTCGTGCCTGGCTACTTTGGCATGCGATGGGTGAAATGGGTGGACCGTATCACTATTTCAAGGAATGAATCGCCCAATTTTTATCAGCAGCGTGATTACAAGATGTTGCCTGAATGCGTATGTCATCCATATCTTATCGCGATGTATGCTCACATCCCACATCTCTTCTTGCAAATAGGCTTCCACTCCAGAGAAGGCCATTCAGGAGGATTGGTGGGGCCGCACACCTGCGATGCAACGACTGAACTGCAACTCGGTCGTCGCCCATGTGCAGTGTCTGACACTTACGTGTCCTGATCAAAAGACTCTGAAAGTGACTGGTTACGCCTACTCCCATTCCCCTATCTCGCGCGTAGAAATCAGCGCGGATGGGGGTGAGACATGGCACGAAGTACGAATCACATACCAAGAAGGGAGCTGGAGTTGGTCGCTGTGGGAAGGCGAAGTCGTGGTAGACATCGATGTCGATGCTCTTGAGTGGGCTGGCCACGGACAGAGGAATGGGCGCTCGAAGACCAAGGTTACGGTGATAAGCCGAGCGTTTGACAAGTCTGGAGGCGCACAGGATACTGATTGCCGCTGGAACTTGAGGGGAGTGGGCTTTTGTGGCGTTGGTGTCGGATCGGTTGAGGTATAATCAGGTTCCTGTTCATTAGATTTCCTATGTACGTCTCATGTAAAATGGCTGAAGCAATATACTTGTAGTGATCTGGCCCATATCGAGACTAATCGCGCGTTTCGTTTCCATCAAACAACGGTGAGTGTCTGCGCATGAATCTTTAGCAGCGAAATGGACTGATCTCTCTTTGCAGTGATTCAGCGTGTCACGAGATCTGTATTGCCAAATCTGTGGGCCAGAGATTGAGTCCGAGAACGATCAGACATCGCAGCCGCTCTCGTCGAACGAGCGCGCGTGACGTCAACGGGCTGAGAAGCTCGAGATGGAAACGCCCAAATCGCCAGTATCCGTCCGTAATACCGAATAGTGCCGCACAATTAACATTAGTCCACAGGGGGGTTTTGAACGCCAACTGATTCCATGTAGAGGTGAATCCAAGTTTGGACTAATCTCTTGTACGCTGAGGCGGAGCGTTTAGTCAGGATGAAACATCAAGGAAGACAAGCGCCGCTTCTATAACACGCACCCTCTGCCCCATTTACAGAGACGCCAGGTCTTATACATAGAACCAGCCTGTCGATAACAAAGCACGGGCGCTTCAAGTGATCATATCAGGTGCCACAAATAGCCTCCATTAGGCACACGAACTTTTGAGTTCTCCCGTACATCTCCAGCGTTCAGCACGATTTTGATGAGCCAATTTATTATGATAGGCTTACCCCCCACAGGATCCGGATAACGAATCCAAATGCTTCTAGCTCCCACCCCAAGTTGGTGAAGCTTCCCTTTGATATAAAAGGTCTGGTGTTCGAGCGTTGCCGCCTGGCATCCCTTTCCCCACGAGCGGCGACTACTATGACTGGAATTGACTTCACTGTGTTCAAAGGCTCCCCCAACGGGAAGATTATCGAGTCAAAAACTCACAAAGAAACTATCAAACCAGACGAAGTACTGCTCAAAATCACCCATGCTGGCCTGTGCGGTACAGACCAACACCACAAGACAGCAGACATGGTTCTCGGTCATGAAGGCGTCGGCATCGTGCAGCAGGTCGGATCGCAAGTCACCGCATTCAAAGCGTACGCCCGTTTTCTGTTTACGTCGTCGTATAGCTGATCGTCGCGTCTTGACAGTGGTGATCGTGCTGGCTGGGGATTCCTCCACGATTCATGTGGGCATTGTGATGAATGCCTGAACGCAAACGAGATGTTTTGCCCCGAAAGAGCCATATACGCGAATTCCAACACTGACCAAGGCGCATTCGCCTCCCATGCGGTGTGGAAGGCAGCTTTCCTCTTCCATATCCCTGATGCTATCACTTCCTCTGACGCAGCGCCGTTGATGTGTGCTGGCGCAACGGTATTCAACGCGATGTATTCGTACGGCGTCAGACCCACAGACCGAGTGGCCATCATCGGCGTCGGCGGTCTGGGCCACATCGCCATCCAATTCGCGGCGAAAATGGGGTGCGAGGTCGTAGTGTTCTCCGGAAGCGAGAGTAAGAGGAGCGAGGCGAGGAGTCTAGGTGCAAGCGAGTTTTACGCCACGAGAGGTGCGAGCACGCTGGAAATCGGGAAACCGATTAAGCACCTGTTCGTCACTACTTCGCACAACCCTGATTGGAATCTGTGAGTTTTTGTTCGCGGTGTTTTGTTATTGACTGAAGGGATCATTGATACTAGGTTCTTCCGAGTTTTGGCGCCCAACGCCACTATATATCCAATGACTGTATCTGAGGGCGATTTGGCCATGCCCCATATACCTATCGTGTCGAAGGGGTTGACGATACAGGGGAGCTTTTGTGCATCGCGTGGTGTCCACGTCAAGATGCTAAGATTTGCGGCTGTCAACGGGATCAAACCCATCACTCAAGAGTTCCCGCTGACGGCTGAGGGAATTGAAGAAGCTATGGCTAAACTCAGCAAAGGAGAGGTCAGATATCGAGCAGTGTTGGTGGCTGGGAGATAGATATTAAAAAAGCAGCTGAACTACAAAAGAGGAAGAATTTGTATTGTTATCACAGACGTACTGGCACTACTAGGAGTATTTCCAAGGTACCGAACGAATGTCTTGCACAACTAAGTATCTTCGAGTACCGCCAGCGAGAAATATTACTGGTGAATCAGACTGCAGGAAAACGCATTCGTTGAGAGTCGTCACTTGCATAAATTCAAGACACCGTAGCGTGGGCAACTTACCCCAAGTCGAGGAATGCTCTGTGGTGTATTTGAGGCCAGCACAACTACCCGCCGAGCGATGCGCAGCTCCCACTGCAGATGACGTGTCGAGGAAATCACTGGTAGCCGCCTGTTCGGAAATTTGTGCAGAGATAGTTGGAGTGAAGTCATGCCAGCTCATAGTAAGGGTTTCGGTCTTTTATGGATGTCATGACATGGCGTTGAGCTTGTTGCATAGATAAGTTCGTCCACCAAGTTCCTTGAACGGATGTGCAGTGCGTTGGCGCGCACAAGCCTAAACTCCCACGCTTATGACATCATAAACCATTGACTCAGATGACGTCAGGGGCACAAAGTATTTCAGGCGTGCGCCCGAGTGTCTTTCAATTCATTCAAGTCCACCAAGCAAGCAACACTTAATGAACTATCTCACTGCAGCGCGCTGCTCTATCAAGAGAGCTTCCGCGAGTCTTGAAGTTTCGTCGCGATATGCAATTGCGAGGTGTGCCTATAAAGCAGACATTCTTGTCTCGTAGAAACTGACGGTATGATCATGGAAGACGGTACACTAGGTATTAGTTATAGATTCAAAACTGCGTACTGTTTTGCTCATCATGGCTTGTTTGCCAAGTACGATGCATGACAATGACCCGGAGGTATGTCCCTTCCAATTGTTTGCCCCTGAAGCAGAATGAATTTCCTGTATTGCAGATGCTGGAACGAGGGAAACGAAGAAACTTGTCCGGCACCCAGCATGAAACTTCCACCCCAATTGACGATGCGCCAGGGTGGAACGAAGACCTGGCGTCTGCATCTGAAGCACACGTGAAGGTGCCTAGTTCTACGTCGAAACGTCGAGAAAGAGGCATTGACAATTTTGTAGGCTGACCGTTCTACCGTCTCAATCAGCGACCTTCAGCGCAAGACTGTTGATTATATTCATGCAAGGCACCAACCAGACGAGCCTTTGAATCACAGAGAAGCGTCCTACCTGAGAGACGAAGTTACTGGTCCCCTTGGTACTGCGACTGCAAGAGTGGGCGAATTTGAGGGCGTCGTCGGTGCTGGCGACCTTGGAACAGATCAGGATAGCACTGACGCAGAACCCGATGGGCGCACTATCGAGCGGCACATCACCTATGAGGAGATAACAGAAATTGTGAGAGAGCCCTGTCCAACGGAGAGCGAGGCTGACGTGAGTGTTTTGACTCGTCGATTCTGCATCCCTGTCGTTGACATGCAATCAGGTAAAAGCAGATCGTGGAGAGTATTCTTGAATCAATTAAATCGCGATAAATATCGCTCTTATTGTATCGATACTCAACTTCTCAGCCGTGTTCCATGTACTCTGTCCATTTGCTCCGAAGTTTATATCATTTGCCTTCAGAAAGATTATCTCGATTGTGGTATACTGTAACGTAGTGATACAAAGGTCAAAATATGTCCTTGTCATGGATGCTCATATTGTACGATAGGGAATCATGCCTTGGTGTCAGTATCTTCACCGATAGTCTCCCCAGGGATCACGACTGGAGGAGCACCAAACTCTCCGTTTCCAGGGAACGTCTCTGGGTGAGGGTTTGTCTCCAGAGGGTCCAAGCGTACTGGTCCAGGACCAAAGCGTCCACCAAACGGCCCCTGGTTGAGGCCTGCGCCCCACGCGGGATTCTGAGTAACGCCCGGCGAACTTGAATTGACAGAAGCGGCAGGGATGGTGAAATGCAGAGCTTGATCGGTAGCAATCTGGTTCACGGTCACTACGCGACGGGGGTCAAAATATCCGCGAATGCGGGGGTTAGACTGCGGTCGAGGCTCTGTGGCCTGGATGCTGCGTAGTGTCATATGATCAGATGGATGAGTAATCACAGTGATGAAATGAACATTACATTGCATTGAATGAGGAAGTCACTTTGCTCTCCGCGGGAGCTCCCATGACGAGGAACTTTGAGTCAACGAGGGATGTGTAGAATAGACCGACAAGGCCGGACTGTGAATGTCTTTAATGAGATTATGGAGCACGAGATAAAATGATTGCTTACGAGTTGGCCTTGGTCGCCAGGGACGTCTAGTTGGCCTTGAACGCTGACGCTGGCACCTTGCTCTTCCACAGCAGCGCTGCTCTGACTGAGCAACTGTGCCTGATACTGGTCCCTTGAAAGTTGTTTTCCATTGTAAACAACGTTGACGTTGCGTGCAAAAAACGCATCAAATGCAGAAGTGAATTCTGCTTGGGTCTTGGCCGTCAGAACGGCGGTGAGACGGGAAGAAGTCCATGCTGTCAAGGTGGGGAGAACGAGTGCCATGATGGTGTTGTTAAAGAGGTCTTTGGCTTTTGCGGTCGTCGCAGTGTCTTATATACTGCAGAGAGAGCGCCCAAGTAATAATGCTGCGCACATTCCGCTGTTAGTGCGAATTTGCACCGATTCGCGAATGGCAGCCATCACGGGGACCTGGACATGCCGATAGGAAACGTTCGATAAAAACACGTCATTTAATCATGACGATCAGTCGGTAACTCAACAACAAGACTTACATTTCATTTCAGATGGTATCCGACTTCCCCGCATGTGAGCTAGTGATTATTAATGATGAATGAGCTGTCAATGAGAGTCATCGGTGGTTGAAACCTATGCTTGATCATTCCGTGCAAGTCGCGTTCTGGCGCATTTAAAGTCATCTTGTTCGAGTATATGGGACCAACTCGGGTTCTGTCGCTGCATAACAATCATAATGATTAGCGATGAGCCTATTAGTATTACGTCGGCGTGATTACGGTTACTTACTTGTACCATTGAATGAATGAAGCTGCTTGTGTTGTTATTCACATATGCAGGCCCGTCACGTTGCCCGAAGCTTAAATTGGAAACGTTTGGATTGGGCGGTGTGACAATGCTGAAAGTATGATTTCAAAGTCAGATAGGTGTTTGCCGATACCTCTACCGTGTAGGCTTATTACATAATCGTTCGTCGATTGCCGATGCCATCATGCACATACATCATGCATCATGGTGCTTATTAGCAGTACAGTTCTACTCCGACGAGTCACGACGCGTTCCAAGCTTCCAATGGTTCCATGATCAACACGTGTAGCACGTGACTCAGACTGAACTTGCCCGAAGAGTCAAGACTCAAGACGACCCGCTCTCGAATCTAATTGTGTCCAACTGCAGCTTTCACGTCCATTCCTCTTCATGCAGCATTTCAAACCAAGGCAGATCGCTATAAGGAGCCGAGCCTGAAGGATTTCTATGGCTGTTCTTACACGCCGACACTTTCGGCTCTGGCCAGATCTAGACGTGTGTCACTGCGTCCTTTGTCGCAACCGGACAAGACCAACCGGGTGCAAGGAAAGGCAAGGCGCTCTTAGCTGTCGAGAGCGAGCTCGAGCATGTCCATAAGCTCGTCCCTGCGACGGCCAATCGTGCTACAATTTCTGGTGACGCAGCTACACGATCAGGTGCGCTCGAAGTTTTGGAAGAGAACACTTGGACGCACGTTGCTTGTCATGGCAAGCAGGACCCTGCGCAGCCTTATCACTCCCATTCAGTTATGGGAGGTAGACGATGCTGTCGCAAAACACATTGTTGAAGCTTTCTACAAATATATGTTCCACCCGAAGGAGGAAGGTGTCATGGACTGCATGAAGGCGTCGTCCCAGTTGTCTCTTTCGTGCTCTACCTCAAAATCGGGTCTGACTGAGGTGTTGTTTTGATTAACTGAGACGGTCTGGACGCTTGGATTGTTAGTACGTACCTCGAATCTCTGCCCGTACAGGCTCGTACCTCTATGAACTTCTTCGGCTGGTGTTCCGAGTACAACCACCCTGAAAGATAAAAGCGCTCGGAATCAAGATCCTACGGCGATCTCCTGCTAAAGCTACTCCACATAATTAATGGTATGAATTTGATGATTTGATGTGAATAACCACATGCGTTGATTTTACTCTGGCGATAGTGCAGGGAATACTGTATCTAGCGAAAATATGCCCCTTTTGGCTACGACGGTGGACAAAGGCTGCAGTGCCAGTGGAACAATCAATCCAGTCCACAGCTCATTGAATCAAAGCTGTCACGTTCTCCATAAGTGGACACAACCACACAGACACAGTACAAGAAGACCACTGTTCTTGCAGGCTTGACCATATAACTGACTTGCTTGAGCACCATCAACCAACAACTTTCAATCATGCACCGCGCTCTTCAATCCGAAGATATTATTCATGCCGTTCTAGAACATATCAAGTACTCCTCGACGGACTTGGTCAATGTTGCGATGACCTGCTCCCAATTGGCAGGTCCCGCGCTTGATATTCTCTGGTACGAACAACCGAGCTTGGTCCCCTTGATAATGTGTCTACCACAAGACACCTGGGAGGTAGCGGATCAGACTATCGTGAGTGAAGTATACCATTTGAGTCTCGATTCGACGATGCTCACCGTGCTCTAACTTGCAGAATTTTTCTCGAGAGCCAACTCCCACTGAGTGGGAGCGCCTCACATTGAACTCGTCAAGAGTTCGTCGGATTTTCAAGCATAAATTCTGCGACGCGCCTTTCTTGAAGCTACGCGTCAGTGGCCATGTCCTACAGAGGCTTTTCGAGCAGCTCCCTCCTGCAACGCTGTTCCCGAACCTTTCCTCATTGAATTCGC
>KN835724.1:0-13985 GCA_000827255.1 Suillus luteus UH-Slu-Lm8-n1 | reverse complement strand
ATCTGGGTGGATTTGCACGACGAGGTTCCCGAATATGGTGGTGCCCAACGCTGCTCTTCAATTTCTTGCCGTTGCATGCTGCCGGCGAATACAGGGCAAATGGAGAGTCCCTTTCGCAGCAATATATTTCTTCATACACGCCATCGCTTACCGCGCTGATGAGGGCTCGTAGAAGTCGTGACAGGAGTCCGTCGGTGCCCTTTGCTGCCATCGGCCAGAATTTCCCGGCCGGTGCTTCATTCACTTTGGATTGCGTGGAACCTGAATTGGACTTGGTGCGGAGTCTTTTACCCCCTCCCCCAACTGTTTCATTCACGAAGATACTGAGCGTTGATGCAACGAAATCGAGGGCGCTGCATGCGCTCCAAGACAATACTTGGCTCCATTTTTCTTGTCATGGGACACAGAACTTTGACGACCCCTTCAAGTCGGCCTTTCTCATGCGCGACCAACCGCTTTCACTCCTCGATATCACCCAAATGGATCTCTCTCTCCACCAATTCGCATTTCTTTCTGCCTGTGAGACTGCAGTCGGCGACTTTGCAACGCCCGACGAAGTGATACACCTAGCGGCCGGCCTGCAATTTGCTGGGGTCAAGAGCGTCATTGGGACATTATGGAAGGTCACCGATAGTACTGTGCAGCGGTTGGTCGAGGCATTCTACAAAAACCTGTGCGGAGATGGCAAAATGAATTCCAAGCGAGCTGCCCAAGCGCTGCACCAAGCGGTCCACTCATTGGCTCGCGACAAGGACATGCCTCTGGACCAGCGTATAGTGTTCATGCATATTGGCGCATGATCAAGCTGGTGCGTACTCCGAGCTTGTTGATTGATACATTAATCTGACGACCTCGTGTGCAGCATCTAGGCATGCTTATGTGCAGCCTGTTCTCAAGAAGATACATTCAGATTCCAGATTTTTAACTGTTTACCTTGGGCTTTCATCTGCGTTTCCTAGTCTGTTGCCTCGGAGCTAGATACAGCCGCTTAGTGCTTTGTCGGTAAGAATGAAGTCCAAAATTGTGACATTGGTTACGGGTTCGACTTGAATTTCACTCAACGTTCATTCACTCGAGGATATCCATATTTTTTATTCTACAGATGCTAAGGACGGAGCAATTTCGTATTTCGTGTCACCTCCTATGTGCGCGCGCCACTTATTTGTCTCGGTGAGACGCCATTTATTCTTCGACGGTATATTATCAAGCGCATCGCCACGAACATCGAACTACCGACGAGGGAGATGATCTCGATGCGAAGTTTAGCACGGGGCTTGCAAAAGTGCAGGTCCTGAACAATGTGACCTACTCACCCCATTGAAGAGCGAAGGTATCCACCACCTGTATTGAGAACCGAGCAAAGCGCCTGATATTGGGCCGCCTGAGAATGTTGGTTCAATGGCAGGTAAAGGCCGGGAAGCAACTACTCACTGATCAGATCACCAAAGGCTAGACATTCGTGTACTGTCAGGACTTCCGAGACAGAGCTGGATAATACATACCAATGAAGGCAAAAGATATGCCCATTCGCGCTCTGCAGGCTAGGGTCAACATCGCTAGAGTGTAAATGTAAGGGAAGCCAACCCCAGCTCAGACATATCGGGCGTGGACACAGTCATCAATGGTACCACCAGCGCGATGTCTTGGAAAGTCAGTAGCAGGAATTATACGAGCTGCGATGTGACACATACAAACGCAAGAAAGGTAGCCATATGCAAGTCCCAACACAACCACACTGGCTACATCATTCCGAGCTATGATGGGAATAATGACGGCACTGCATGCGACGGTTGATGCGATCGCCAAGTTCAACACCCCCATATATGTTGCAGCTATTCCTGCTGTGCAGCGTCCGATGAACCAGGCTGCGTTCAATATCACAAGCTAAAGTGAGATAAGAATTGGAAATATAGAGAATATTCCTGGGCGCACGGAGTAGAACGAGAAATTGATATTGATACCATGTTTGACAGAGTCCAGTTGCAAGTAAAACAGAGGGTAGTAAAATCCGATCTGAAATAGTGTTGACCTAGGCATAATGAGCTGTCAAGACTGAATCCTTTAAAATACGACATACCCAACGGTCATGAGAATGAAGAGAACATCGCGAGAGCATTTTCGCACCACTGTAGTATAACTGACAGCCGGTGCCACCAGTCCTCTTGTACGCATGGACAAACAGGCGATCAATAATAGAACACTGACAAAACCTGCACTGGCGCGAACGCCTCTTGCAAAGCCAACAGTGCCGTTCAAAAGGTGATTCAGCATGATCGGATGAATCATGGAACCAAGTGGTGTGCCGGATGTGACGAGAGACATCACCATTGTGCGTCTTGTGGAGAAGTGCTGAGAGACGACTACAATACTAGGAGCATACGTCAGACCGATCCCAAACCCAGCAAGGACACCCTGAACTATAAAAGCCTGATCACAACGTATAGGTAATCCATCGATGACGAGATTGGTCGGGCTGCTCACCAAGTAAAATTGACCAGGCTTTGCGAAGGATAACGCGAACAAGGATATTGATTGGAGCAGTGATCCTACAATCATCAATCGATAGCTATCGGTAATCCGTGCAGAAATTAACAACCGATTATAAAGATATGGCAACTTACAACCACCCTCGGTCGTACAGCGGACCTGAGATCAACGTGACATTGACTGCGAGGAACGAGGCGATTGCGCCAATCCATCTAACACTGACTGAGACCAAGATCTGCTGAGTAACGCACATTCACTTACGATATTGTGGATGGTGGGTAGTTGGCCAGATAAATTCGTGTGTAATAATCTTCCGAGGTCGTTTATCAACTTTAGAGTCTAGACAGGAATAATGATGCACTACTACGTACATTGATAGACTCCAAAAGACGATATGTATCTGTCCAAGTACTATTGAATAATATATGCCTCGAACGAACAAAATTTGAACCAACCCAAACCCACAAAATTGCATGAGGAAACTGGACATTGTTGTGATTGTTAGACACAAGCATATGGGTGTCATTTGAAACATCTTACCCCCCAAAAGCAGTCCCCCATGCTCGAAACCCGCCATCTGGAGGGTCATATTCTGAACAAAGTGGCGAGGAATTAGATGAGTGCACATGTCCCAGCTCTTCCGAATCATCCGACTTCTCAAGTGCCACGAGCTCATCGCAGATTCTGGGCTGAGCCATAGACATCGAAAAGATTGGTTGGTGAATAAAATATCATGACAGCAAACGCTGGGCCTGTAGATTATAAGTAAGCTCAACTCGTCTTGCTGTCATAGAAGTCTCCGGAATGAAAGGACCAGATGGAGCCAATTATTGCTAGCCATTTTCATGTTTCGTGTTTGTTAATGGCCCTGGCCCTCCACTGACTCATGGCTCACATCTTCGTACTCGTCACTGGAATCGATCGGCTCGTCTTCCCGGAGTTTTGGGATTGTATGTGTGCGCGAAATGACCTATATGTGATCAGCGTGGAATTGGTTCAACCTCGATCGAGTAAATTGATTGGGAGGTAGAAGCACCATTGAATTGCTGAGGCTGGCTTCCTTGTTTAGAATCTGCCTACAAAGACTGATTCGGCAGGGCCCGGGGTGTTCGCGCAACTAGAGCGATCCACGACACCGCCACTCATCGAGTTCACAGCTACTATGTGCAAGTGCTGCCTCCATCAGAGCCGCACGCTAGTGAGAACACCGGCTTCGACTCATTTTCGATAATTGCTAAAGTGCAAGTATCTTTGAATGATAACCGCTATTCAAAGATCCTGGCACTTCCGCACGTATCTGTGTGGACCCATCGTCTGATCTGTGAAAACTTTCAACCATACTCCAAACAAGCATACTATACGCGGTACATGACACCACCTAAGCTGTGCGTACACCTCCTCCAAAAACACCAACGCCAATACTGGTAACACCTCAAACCACCTTCTCATACATACCGCGTGTGTCTTAGACATTAGCGCCCACTCACCACCGCAGGATCAGGTTTCAAGAGTCGACCGTTGGCTCAGCCTAGTCTCCCATAGGCCTTTAAAGACGAAAGAAGACAATAGTTCCTTCTAGGCTCGGCCCAAAAAGCCATCTGTTTGCAAATTCTTGTCATAACAAGACCCTGCCGTGCGTTCGACATCGATCGACAGCCTTTATCATCTGCAGTTCTACGGACATGGAGTCTCTCATAAATAACTCATCCGATGGGCGGGGTGTGACTGGCCAGGAAGATTGGGGGATCGCAATCTCAAAGGCTGAATGTTTCGGGAGTATAACGGGCATAAATCGCTGTGTAGGGTGTCGACTACAGTGAAATGCTTTCCGACGAAGAACTTCTGGCCTTCCAAATTGACAAAGTGGAGGTGCTCGTTCTGCGCTCAAATGAAGAAAAGAGCGAACTATTGAGCAAAGAGTTGACTATAAGACAAAATTGATCGGGCACAAACCACAGTGCTTGGTGGGTGGGATTGTCTAAGTGCCTACTGATTGAATGAAATGGTGAGCATTGGAACGAAATGGGTTGGTGGGCGAGTCCTCACCTGTACCAAAACCAGGCCTCAGGGATGAAATACGTACTTGCCACAAATATTTATCAAACTTCAGTATTTGAGCCTGTCGGCCGGTCTCAGTTGACTCGGATATTACTCCGAATGCCTATCAGTGGGATGAATTCCACTCACGACATGTGAATATGACCAGGAAGAAGCGCACCTTTGGCATGTGAGAGCAGCTTGAAGCTTATAAAATGATACTGTACAAGTTTGCAATCGTCCTCCCTAAGGGAAGCGGGATTTCAACTTTGCATGACTAATAAGTGACCCTGGGTGGTTCGAAAATTCTAATCAACGAACTCTGTTTCAACTTTATTCAGACTTGACAGCTTGACAGGCCATCTTTATGGCACGGACCACACACCTGCTGTCCCCAAGTCTTTGCAATGTCTCAGCTGTCCGAATTCGATTCATCCGATCCAGACACATTGTCACCTGAGCTCACTCCTCAGCCTGTCTGTGAAATTCAACGCGCCGTCGGCCGTCGCTGATACCAGCACATGAAGCAGCCTATGACGCTACCATCTCGATGATTGGACACCGTGCCGCAAGCTCGACATACCTGTACTTGGAGAAAATCACACGCTTTTTCACATTACTGCTTGTCGTTAGTGTTGCCGTCGACGTGGCGGCATTACACTCAGCTTTGAATCTGTCCAACAACCAATTCAGATCGATCTTGCTCTTTTACAGCGGCGGGTGCATCCACGTGTCTTCCCGTCTCATAAAGGAAAGATTTTTGACCAGGCTCGAACCAGCCTGGCATAAACTGTAACCTTTTTTTCTCAGTATTTGAGTCTGCGACCTTCAGAGTCTCTGACATGACGTATGTGGCATACCACTTGGGGATAGGGTGGTATCGGAGCCCTGGACGCCACTTAGGGATATGAGGAGCGCCGTACTTTGGTCGATACTGCTCTCCTGTGTGTTTACAAGTATCGGCCCGATTATGCCGTTGTTTGAGAAACCGGGCAATACACATGGACGCTGCAGGGGACGACTCGGATCCGGCACCCCACGCATGATATTCCTGGCCTTCGTGGTTTGTCAAGCTGAGACATTGTTTGCGTGATGGCGGCCCAGCACAGTGGGAGCGGAATTAGCTCTGTTCGCGCAAATTGTCAAAACTTGCTGACAATGTCGTACATACAGGGTAATGCAGGGGCAAAGGCAACTGTCGGTTGCAAAGGTTCAGAGTTATTGCGTCGGCGTCGGCGTTACGTTTCTAATCTGTCTGGTTGCACGCTCTCACTCCTCCGTGAAGCCGAGGCGAGCTTCACAATCTATGACTCGTCCGAGGTGAGGTCCATGGACTTATATATAGTCGATACTGTCGTTTGTCCCAGCTCTAGATGGCGTCTGAATCCGAGCCTCAAACGCTGCACACAGGTGCCCCTTACGAGGATAAACCGGGCTCAGAGACACTCGTGGATGCATACCCAGTCACCAAGGATTCCGACCCTCCCTCACTCTCGGACGAATTCCCCGAAGGTGGTCTGGTAGCTTGGACAACCGTTTTTGGATCGTAAGAATTATTGTTTGGACAATAAATTCAAGTCTCAATCGATTTGTCTAGGTTTCTTGTGCAGTTCTGCGGTTTCGGGTGAGTCTATTACTAATCCTGGTCAAGAACGGTGTATGACTGATAGTTACAAGTTATGCCACGTCATTTGGTGTATACCAAGGTACTATTAAGTACTTCACATGATAGCGAGGATGGATGCTTAACTCACCCTCCAGATTTCTATACCCAGCACTACCTCACAAAACAAACCTCGTCGGCTATATCGTGAGTTTCTACTTCAGTTTCCATGACGGGTGTCCTGAAGTTCTCTTGTAGATGGATTGGGAGCTTGAACATGTTTTTAGTCACCTCTATAGGCCTTCTATCAGGTTCACTGTACGATCGAGGATATTTGTGAGTCTAATTTTATTCGAGAAGTGCTCGACGATACTCAGCATTCTTGACTAGTTACCATCTCATGATCGTCGGATCACTTCTGCAGAGTTTCTCTCTCTTCATGTTATCTTTGTCAAAACCTGATCAGTACTACCAGGTACCTTTCCCCTGCTCTCTGGTCTCGTTTTCTGATTTTTTGTATAGATATTCCTTGCTCAAGGCTTAGGTTCAGGTATTGCTGCGGGGCTCATGTTTGTCCCGAGCACGGCTATCGTTGCACATTATTTCCGACGCAAGCGCACGCTGGTTCTGACGTTCGTCGCTTCGGGATCTTCGTTGGGCGCTACGATCCATCCGATCATGCTCAATAACCTCTTGAATGGCCCTGTAGGATTTTCTAATGGTGTCCGTGCAAGCGCAGGGTTGATCAGCTCACTCCTTTTAATCGCATGTCTATGCATGCGAACTCGCCTTGATCCGCCGACGACACCGGTAAACTACATTGCAGCAGCTAGAAAGTGTATTCGCGATGTACCGTTCATTCTCATGATAGCAGGGTGAGACCTGCAACGCACCCTTTCTTGTTTTCCTCCAAATAACCATCCTGTAGGGGCTTTCTTTTCCAGATTGGCTTCTACTATCCGATGTTCTTCTTTCAACTCGACTCTATTAAGCACGGTATCAGCGTCACGTTCTCATTCTACTCTGTGAGATCCAGCGTTATGCATCTTATGCGCTTACTAACAATGTCGCTAGCTAGTAATTTTGAATGCTTCCAACTCTGTGGGACGGGTCACGTCGGGGTTCATCGCAGCCTTCACAGGAGTCCCGAATTTAGCCATAGTGTCAACGCTTTCGTGCGGTATACTTAATCTGGGCTTGATTGGATTGAGTAACCTGGCCAGCGCCACAGTGCTTGGTGTGATTTATGGCTACTTTGCAGGGATATGTGAGTGGGTTTCTTTCTACTAAAGATGGGTTGATCAATGTATCGTGCAGACATTGGGATATGGGTCCCACTTATGGCTGATTTAACGCCCGACCTATCTCAACTGGGGTGAGCAATGGTTTAATTTTGGATGAACGAATCATTCGAACTGGATTACAGCGCGCGGATGGGCATATGCTTTTGCATGAGTGGTGAGTCTTGTCGAATTATATTTGCTCCTAAGCTGTTGCAAACGTGCACGCGGTCACTGCAGGATTTGGGAGTTTGATTGGTGCGTGTATTTTTGGCGTTGATGGCTTCGAAGGCTAATTTTTACCTAGGAACACCCATATCTGGTGCTCTGCTGACTTCAAACTATATCTGGTGGATACCTGCGCTGTTCTCCGGGGTGAGTGATGCTGGTATCTCCATCAAGATTGACTCCGATTCATTGGATTGCAGGTTATTGCACTGGCAGGCAGTATGATGTATACCATCATGCGGTTGATGTTGTCGAAAGGCAGAGTAAAGGGGCGTGATGCTCAACTCGAAGAATTAGACAGTCACCCCTAACGAATACACCGTTCGACGCAAGCCATTGGTTGTTTGTGCTCTCGACCGCCCTTTACCGTGCAGAGGCGGGTTGCGCAGGGAGTACGTGTGCGAGGTGATCCTCATACCGAACACTACGGAATGCGACCCGCTGCGCATCAATACCTACCTTCATCGTAATGGCGTAATTTGGGGCGAAAAATCGAAGTCCGAGATGCCCTCGTCCAATCCTAACGTTCGGTTGGATGAACTCGAATGACAGGCGAATCCCAAGGGAAAACATGCAAGGGCTGATCCAGTTAACTCGAATACAAGCAATTTGATGCACGATCGAAACTAGCATTGTAAGGTCCGTCGATAAACGTAAACTGATCGAAGGTCATCGGTTGGTAGACAGAGAGATTATCCGACGCGATGCCTGAGAAAGTGGAGGACAATCGGAACTTCAAGTTGAAGGAACTGCCAGAGCAAAAGATTCGAGGCGGGCCCCAAGAAAAAAACTGGGTCGTCCTTGAAAGTGGGTCTGGAGAAGTGGAGATTGATATCGATATCGATTGGAAAAGATCATCGGTCATGCGAGACTCGGTATCCAGTCGATTCCAAGGGCATCGGAGAATAGAGGATACGAAGGCTCGATGATCTGAAAGAGAGACGTCTCCTTACTCAAAGGAAACTATGCTGTCTTAGTCTTGGTCGCATGCTCGAGACTTGTGAAATCGTACAAGGTTTGTGTTGACGATCGCAATGTTATATGCTGTTGGAGATCTAAACGAGTGAAGTAGGTGGGGGGAGGTTAATTTGAACGATGGCTGTAAGTTGGTCAACTCATACTAACCGTTACACCAAAAGGTAGAACACACTGCGGTCCATGATAATGTAGATTGATGTTATTTCAATCTTAACTAAATCATCATCCAATGAGCACACATGAAACGACGACAACCCGATTCATTCAAGTTCATTTTGCGGTGGGATTTGGAAGATGCGCCGAATATTGCAAATGGCATCGAATTGATATCTAACATATGTAATCAGTGGTTACACTGCCTGGTTGGTCAAATTGAATTGGATGCGAGAGGACGAGCACTTTGAGATGGTTTGAAGACATGTACACTGGCGCTTGCGTGAAGGTAGGTATTTCGAAAACATACCTCCACGAAGCGCCAGCGTACATTCGTCCTCCGACTCGTCGCTACTCTCGGAGGATCTATCCTCCTCTTTCTCCAGTGATTCAATGTCGCTGGAATTGTCTCCCTTCACAGTGTCGGTCTCTCGCTTCGGAGAGAATGAGTTGAAAAAATGAATTGCCGGATCCTAATAAATAGCCGCGGTTGGCCCGGTACAGCCTGAGTTTCTTCTGCAAGGCTTTGTGACTCCTCTTCCTGTTTCACTTCATTACCACCGTTGGAGCTGTCGTCCTTTGTAGTATCAATCCGCCTCTTCGGGATCTGGATAAACAGGCGCGGCTGGTCCTGGGTTAACTTTGGCAGCTTTCCGAAACTCGGAAGAACTGCAAAGGCCATGCATCGATATCGAGAGTTGGCACAGACCGTGCGCTTCTACGGGAAGAGCACCAAGGAATCGCTCTACTTTATGCATCGGGAAGTATGTAGATACATCAAGCAAGAGCGCTTCCAATCCGGGTGACATGAACTTCCGAATTAGCGGAATGTCCGAGCGATACTGCTGCAGCGCCTGGGGATCGAATGCGCAAAGGTTTGGGAAGAACGTGGCGGGAGGGAACCGCTTGAAAAGCCTCCGTGAGGCAAGGACACTGACACTTAGCATTGGGTAAAACCCAGTAAAAATGAGGAGGCTCACTAAACCTTCGCACTCTTGATGCGTTCATTCTGAGGCGCTCCCACTCACTGGGAGTCGGCTCTCTGGAAAGATGCTGCAAGAGAGCATGGTGAGCATCGTCGAGTCGAGATTCAAATGGTATATTTCACTCACGATAGTCGAATCCATGGACTTCCGGGTGTCATGCGGTAGACACATGATGAGGGGTGCCAAACTCGACTGTTCAGACCAGAGGATATTGAGGGCGGGGCCTGCCAACCTGGAACAGGTCATCGCCACATTCTTCAAGTCCTTAGGGGAGAACTTGAGGTGTTTTAGCACGGAATAGATGATATTTTCAGAATCAAAAGCGCGATGCATGATGGAAAGTGGTTGATGGTGCTCAATTTTATTTAGAAACAGGCCAGTTCTTTATACCTACGAGTTTGAAGGAAAGTTTCTGTGAGGTAAGGTGCCCGTATGAGCAATACCGGGTTCTAAGACAAAGGAGCCTTTGATGATCAAAGGGAACTTAAAAACAAGATTATGAGTGTTGACGACAATGAAAGGAAGAAGCTCGTGCACAGCACGAGCGTGTTCAAAGCGTTGTAAAGTACAAGGTACGAGTTCATGAAAGGAAGTGAATGGGGAATGTATCCACGTACCTCGGATGCGAAGAGCTTTACTCTTCGCATCAATGAGACACATGGACGAGTTTCGTATCTTATCGAATCAGTGGTCGGTGCGTAGAGAATACAGAATCCTTACACATTCTAAATTCAGGTGAGCAACTTGACCCTACTTGAGGAATTGAATCATAATAGAACCTGCGATGGCGGCATCATCTTAACAGTCACTTGGTCCGGGATGAATCTCTGAAATACAACATGAGTCTGCGACTGTGCCACAAACTGTGAAAACAACACTCTTTGAGTTGGGCCTCTCCTTCTCCTTTCAAAGGAAGTGTCTGAGCCAACCTCCTGCAAAACTTGACTAATTCGACCATGGTATCCAGGTCTAAAGATCAACAGGGTGTCAGAATGGTGAGACGAGAAAGGTCTGCCTTACCGAATTTAGTCTTGAAGACATCGCAAGCGAATCTTTGGATGTAACATGCTATCAAACGCACTGGCGAAGAACTCTAGGTTAGTTTCGATGCTTACTATTGTTCCACGGGACAGCGGACAGTTGGTGGCAAAACAGAACGAAATATGCTTCTTCAAGGCATGCCCTCGAGAATGTGGGTCGTACCGAAGGCTGAATTGAGGGGAATCTGAATGAAGGTCAAACCGGTGGCTCTTGAACTTACCAAGGCTTGCAAGCGCACTTACCCGTGGAAATAAGTGGCTGAGTCAAGGCTGAGTCGTTAGCTATTCCCAATGAAACATTACGAAATCGAACTCGCCTGGTACTGGCCCTGTATGTAGAATTTCAAGCCTATCACTACACCACCACCTTCCTGTTTTGCGACGATGCCGAAAGACCGCAAATCGGTAGAACTGTAGAAAATCGGAGGGAGTTTTGACAGACAGCGAGTCCCTGAAACAATGTCAATTAAAAGCGGTGTTGATGTATTGTTATCGGTTGATTGATTTGGAGCTATCGCTGACTTGAGTCTAACCACCATGTCCAGTCCACCAAACTCGTTGCAAGCGTCTATACACGCTCCAAAGCCCGAGCGACCATCATCAGCCGTCCGCCCGCCGTCCTTGAACCAGCTCGCTGCTCGTATCAATCTCAGCAGCGGTAGTACAGGCACGCAGTCATCATCCCCAGCCCGCCCACGCCTCGCTGCTTCGCTCCTGCGCACGGGGTCGCAAACCTCGCTGTCTACGACGTCCACGAACGACTCGATAGCCGTTAATGCTCCTTCCACTCGCTCGGGTTCTCCGGCGCTCACCGCCACAACTGCCGCCACACCACCAAAATCCACGACTCCATCGATACCTGAGGATGCGCCACTTGCCTCTTCAGAACCGTTGACGCAGGAGAACCTCAAGGAGCTTAATCAGGAGTCGAAAACTGAGAAGAAGGTGAAGGGGTACAAGAATATTCCATCTCTTGACGCGATAACCGCGCATTTGGCTAAAGCGAGATCGCTAAGCATCGACGGGTCTGCGCGTCCACCGGAGGCTGAGATGGTGGAGGATCCAAAGACACCAGGAGCTACTATGAAAGCGCCAGAGCATCCATTACAGTTTCCTTGGTGAAAATTGTTATTATGTGTCTGCCCCACTATCGTCTAATCACATGCATATGCAGGACTGTCTACCATGACACAAAATCCAAAGCACCCTTTGTCCACCCAAAGGGAGCCACTGAAGAGGGCGGTACACCCTTCCTTTCCGCCCCACCCGAGACAGAAGACTATGAAGCTGGTCTGACCGTCATTGGAGAATTCAATACGGTGGAGTCATTCTGCCGGTACTTCAATTGGCTGAAACCACCCTCCAAATTGGACCGTAATTCCAACTATCACATTTTTAAATCGGGAATTAAACCGATGTGGGAGGATCCAGCAAACTCTAATGGTGGCAAGTGGGTTCTGACAATGAAGAATAATCCTGCACTTCTGGACCGCTGCTGGACATGGCTTGCGATGGCGCTGGTTGGTGAGGAGCTTGAGGAAGGGGACGAGATTTGTGGTGCGGTGGTCAGTCTTCGGAGCAAGGTCGACAGGATTCAAGTATGGACGAGGAGCAAGGATGACGTTGAGAGGCTGAACGGGATAGGCAGAAAGCTGATAAAGCTTCTAGACGTCTCCGAAGCGGATAATATTGGACTCGAGTTCCAGGTTAGTTCCTAGCTACCTCGCACAACAACACAGCTGATAATGGTTCAATATCAGTACAACACAGATGACAGACCGCTACCCAACAAATTCCTTTCCATACAGTCCGCTCCGGCGTCTTCCTTCCGCTCCTCATTCGGAGTTGCAGCTCATGGACACAAAGGATCTTCGGGAGGCATCACTAGTCCAACCAGTGATATTGGGACTCCTGCGAGCGCAGCTGCTGCTGCTTTTGGGAACTTCGGTATGCCCATCGGGGGCACATCTGCCTGGAGAGGAAGGCGATAATTTCAAGTGCATTTGTTATTGTTCGATGTATTGGAGCTAGGCGCTGATGGAGCGGTGCTGACAAGAATCAAGGAAGAACTTTTTGATGAAAATGTATATTGTACCCGAGCTCACTTTCACCTGTAGCTTTCGTGTCCGCTCTCGCGTGTATACTTATATCCTGTCCGTGTACAAATTCGTTGCAATCACACATCATTGGCTAACACGTAAATTGATTACTTGGCCTGGCAGTGGTTTTCGGATTCATGATTCGGTGATGGAAGCAAATATTCCAATCGCGGGTGTTGCTTGAAACATTCCAAATCATGTTGCTATAATTGTATCACATTGTTGCTGAACTCTCTACCCCATGCAGCGGGCTCAAATTGTACGTAGAATTTACTTCCATCGTGCTTGGCAAGATTTTAAATCAAGACTTTCGGACCAGCTGAACGCTATCATGTTACAAAACAGCATCTACAAGCGAGCCCCCCTACAAGTATTCTAATATTTCTGTTGTTGCTCGATTCGAGCGGCAGAGAAATATATTTAGTCACCAGCATGTTAATCAACTCTGTCAATCACTAATAACTCGCGCGTCAGTACCAGCGACCATACCAGACTGGTGTCACAGCAGAAACACGACTTACTTGACAAAAGATGGGGGTCTGTTATGCCGGTGAGTCATGTAATTAAAACCAGGACGCAAAATAGTGATACTCACGCAATATCCCTGAGGGCAGCCAACGCATTGCGAGTTCCTCACGCAAAAGGTGGAGCACTGAGCATTTCTTGCGAGCATAGTGCCATCATCAGTGGGCCTGGCAGAGACGGATGAGGCCAAAGCAGAAACGACGGCGATGAGAATTGCAGAGGAGAAACGCATCTTGTTTGTGATGATATCAGGTGAAACTGAAGAGAACAGTAGGAGGACGGCTTGCTTTATATGCCGTTTCATGGCGGATGCATGGCGATAGGGTAATACCCTCGATAGGGCCTTTACGTTAAGTGCATAGCCGAGCTCCCAGGCTGAAATTCTTCTGTGTCTTCAAAATCTGCAATGCCAGTAGATTGCCAACGCAGAGCTTTGACAATTTTGTATGGAGCAATTAAACATCCGTCAGTTGGCGAGCGATTGAATTATCCCATCAGCATATATCAGTGACCATAGAGAATGGGATTTTTGTCAACTTTAGTTCTTAATTTAATTTCTGAAATGCTGA
>KN835723.1:0-13909 GCA_000827255.1 Suillus luteus UH-Slu-Lm8-n1 | reverse complement strand
ATGAAAGTCACCACACTTACAGCGCTGGTATACAAGCGCCTTTGGTGCTTCTGAGTGCCATACGATAAGCATGATGAGCCCCGCGTTGTCGAAGAAGAACATCCCAAGACAAGAAATTCTTGTAGTGATCCGGAGTCTTGTTTTTGAAAATCTCCATGGTTTTATCGCCCTGGAAAGTGGAGTTGTTGATTCCAGCGACAAAAGCACACAGGGCTGAGTAATTGTTCAATGCGCGGAGCTCGTGCGCGATATCCATGAATCGCTCTATCTGCCTTGCGCGGCTCCTCGGTTTGTCATGGCATAGTATGAGGGAAACCACCCTGAAGAAACAATTAACCATATTTATCATTCGCCCCACCCACCCATGGTGACTTACCAATCAGCAAGGTGATTGGAAATAGCATTAAATCGAGATATTGAGTCCAACTCAGGGTCTTTGCGTCCGGGCATGAGGGTATGTTGCAACCAGTGCCGTGGCTGCAAAAGGGTCATCATGATCACGGCAATCGCGGTATAGTAGCCAATGCTAACCTCGATATCCATGAATAACTTCAATTCCACTCGCGTGATCTCCTCCGCAATCGCGGAGCAATCAAAATTAGCAAGAGTCTGGGCACTACTCCTTAGCTTGTTCAGGAGGTCCTTCGGAGATATATCTTGAGCATCTCCTTGGCTGTGACTCGAATTCACTGGTATAAATATTTTTGTGTGGAGCGGTAAGCTTGACTTGCGTTCCCTGACGCTCGCTGCACTAGGGAAGTTGTCGTTCGAGCGAGCCATCAACGAACGGCTCGTAGAGGGTGATTCGGTTTCAACAACCAATGTTTCCTCCTCTCCGTCTGATATGATGTGTGGGCCCTCGCTCTCGTCCTCAGGAATCCCGGATTTTAGAGCCCAGGCTGCATCCGTATCTATGATGTTGGGAAGATGTGAAAGGAAAGGGAGAAAATCGGAACCATAATGTAGGAGGTATGTCTTCCCGAAGATCGACTTGACCAGCGCGCGTAAGGCGCCAGAGGCCCCCGGAACAGCGAAGTCTTGTGGATACGCCTGGATCCAGGTTTCAAGTAGGTGGCATATCCTTGAAATCAACCGGCATGTTAGGAAGATAACTTTGCAACTCGCAACATTGTGATACCTCATTTGTGCGTAGCTGGCAAATGTCGAATCGCCAGTCGAATTGTCGAGTTGTCGCATTCGCTTCTGCATAGCCAACAAAATACTGCGAGGACTTGCAAATCTTCGATATGTAAGAAGGAAATGCGAGATAAATGTTGGATCTACACTCGATGCTGTGAATCCTGTAGTGCTAACAAGTCAAAAGAGACAAGCTTACCATCACCGCTAACAGCAAGGAATAGTAATTTGTCAAGTAACTCCTCCAGGGTAGCATATTGCCCTGAGCGACTAAGCAAATCAAGAAGTTAGCAGCACTAGTTCGAATGATTGCGGATGACCCACGGTTCCTTCTCCTTTCTCACAGAGTGATCGATATGATCGTTCTCAGTAACATTCAAGGAAGCATCTCTCCCAGAATTGAAGGAGCTGAGTGACGAGGCGTTTACAATTGATAACCCTGCAAAGCTTGTGACACTGCGAGCACTCGATAACTTTCGGTCAGACGATTCTCGTGATTTCGACACCTCGTGTGTCGAGAGGAGATCTGGAGTTGACCGGGCGCGCGTTGAAGAGATAGCAATTAGCGGTGGAGATGATGGGAGTGTAGAAGTGGGCGAGTGTCCCAACGAACTACCCTGGTCTTGGGACATGGTCTGCGTAGAAATTGTGGATGAAGAGATGGTGGGTGTGGCTGATGATGCTGATGCTCGGGCTTCCCAAGTAATCGGTGAATGGCGAGCATCTGGTGATGCGGGATTTCGTAGATCAGCATCTGAAATGCGAACGACAAAGTTTAACACCACATTCAGATACCACTCTGTAGACTCACGAGGACCTGGCAAGATAGATATTGTCAACCAATTGAACACTTTCTTTATCCTAGCCCTCCCTGTTTCCCCAGAGCGATCAACCTGCACCAGACCAACATCATAGTTTTTCAATAGGTTCGAAGACTCCTGCGGATCAACAACGACATCCAAGTCTGTCTTCAAGGCTACTGCTATGGTCGAAAGCTTCAACGGTCGTATCCACCCTTTCAAAGATGATTGATAAAAACAGCGAAAACGAGAAATGCAACATACGGAGGAACTCTTCCACAGGAGAAAACGAGGCCTTGTTGGCAGCATCATAACACACGACAACTCCACTGACAGGTGGAAGGTTTTTGTGTAAAACCTTTGCAATGTCTAACTCATATATTACCATTGGGAAATCACATGGTATCACCCGGTCAAAGTGACGCAAGTCTTGAGAGATTGGAGTCAATAAATCAAGATGAATATTGTATTGAATATGAACTTACAACTGAAGGGAGCGGGAGGAAAAGTTCCACTCAACGCAAATAGTGCCTCGATGCCCGATGCCTCGTGTGCTTTAGCATCCTCTGAGATGAATGTCGACTTGCCACAACCGGATAAACCGACTACTGCGATGGCTATTTCCTGGGCACGCGACATCAAAAATTGAGCTCAATGAGTATGAACGAGTGCTCACAGAGGGCTGCAACTGATGTTTCCGATTTGCACGCGCTTAATTGACGACGTCTCTTGATTGGGTTGGCTTTCAACGAGAGCTGTATCATGCCGTTAGTAAAAGTACCGGTCACAAGGAACATGGATGCCCTTCATTCAACCTTTCAAGCACATTCAACCCTTCGACGGCTATCATATCTTTTTGGGCGGGCCCAATTACTTATCCTTCTGATTGTGTTTGATATTTCAGCTGGGGTGCTGTAGTGAACTGTTAACAAAGTTAAAATTATTCGCACCGTAATTTGAAATATGTCACCGGTTGATCAACACAGCAAACCGAATATTAATGATGCGGCGGCTGGCGGGGCGCCCTAGCTAGCTAGATCATTATGTTATCGCAAGAGGAAAGACACGACATAATTGTACTAGGCTGCGACCAATAGCGTTAACACATATGAAAGGCCCTCCGAACATACTTCAAGTTGGGAGGAGTGGTCAGGATCATGAGGGAGGCAGGGACTCGAGTTCTAGGGTATCAGACGGACACCTCATGTGCCTCAGCGCTCAATCGGGCAACAACGAAACAAGAATTGAAGAATGCATTTCACCTTATGAACTCTTGGATATTCGAACTGTGATCTTTCCATCCTTACCCAAGAGGCGTCCGGGGTTGATTTGCGAGGGGTTAGCATATGCTCGTGGATCGTGGAGCTTGAACCTGTTGAAATGCAAATGATTTGATTATGTCCATAAATCAAACGCAGGAACAGGGGAGCACCGACTAAATGTAAGTTAGACATTATCAGGGAGCCTGTTAAAATATAGTAATCGTTGTGGATATCGCTTTCAGCGCGGTGGGGGATAACTCATCGTCAACTAAAGAACATTATGGGCCAGTGGGCGTTGGCTTAATGGTGGCAAAATAGTCGAGGACTAATAACCAGTGCCTGTGGAAGTTCGAAACCCCACAACTATATCACTGCAGCTGTTGGAAGACAGCGCGGTCTCATCAGACATTTACTTGAAAAAAATGGAGTGATAAGTTGGATAGGAATATCATTTACTCGTCTTCTTACCTTTCTTTCTCGGCCTCTCTACATCATCTACATCCGCGCCCTTCACCGATACAGTGCCATTCTGACCTGCCTTTTGTTTTTTCTGTGCCATGACCTTCTGCACAACCGTCTCCCACATTACGTACGTTGTCGATCCCCTTGGCCTTCCTAAGTTGTTCCCTCAGATTCTCCACCTCGGCTTCAAGCTTGCCAACGCGCGCACTTGATGCCTTCGAGGTGCTAATCGCGTTCGGTTGTAAGAAGAAAGCATAGTCTCATTGAAACTCAGCTTCAAGATAGTCGTAAGCGCTTGGTATGCCTCCAGAGGTCTTCGGGAGATGATATCAGCGTAAGCTGAGTACCCATTTCAACAGATGAGAAACCCACCTCTTCCTGGACGAGAAGCATCATCGCCACCTCGTGCGCCTCCCTTGCCTTTGAGTCTTTCATGTGGTGAAACGGCACCACAGGGCGCATGGGAATGATGTCTTTCGCATCAGCAGAACTTCCAAGGTTGAAGGACAGGCTGATGTGTCCGACCAGGTCAAATGGTTTGAGCGTGGTCGTGAGATGGGATATTGACATCTCCTTGTGCGCCGAGATGGTGCGAAGGAGCTGGTGGGAGGCTGCGTCGTAGATGTGGATGAGGCCCGTGGCAATACCCACAAGAAGAAGCGAGCCGGTGAGGGAGATATACCTGTCCCCGCCTATTTTGCTAGGAGTGTCCTTTTGAACCCATGTCCACAAGGAAAGTTCGCAAGACGAACCAGACTAAGTTCTGACTCAGCAGAATTAATCCTTGCACAAAAGTAGCTCCCTCAAAGTTGTCGGCGGGCCTGTGACAGCATCAGCGATTAGCAAAAGGGAGCGCGATCGATTTCACCCACCGATATCAAAACCACAACAATTCTCGATAGCCACAGAATAGAGCACCATCTCACCACGGGTGCAGCACCTCTTGGTCTTGGCAGGCAAGATGTGTAGTTCTGGCGTGAGGTTGCGCAGAATGGCATTGTGACGCGTGGTAGCAAGGGATATCGTAATCGGATCCGCCTGTAAGGCCACTTCCTTCTCGAATGCTTCATCAAAGGTTTTGCGGAGGTCGGTGGAGAACAGGCGCAATGGAGAGTCAGCACACTGTAGAAAGGCAGGAGAGCAGCCACTAGTTAGCAGACTGACATTCAAATTGTTAGACAACGGCTTTCCCTCCTGTAAGGCGGATTGACTGCGTAGCGAAGGGGAGGGACTGTTAAAAGGCGATAATGTTTCGATCACAGGTGCTGCAGTTGGGATGGGGGGTGCATCGAACCTCATCGGTTGAGCATCGGACGCTTCTGGCGTTTCTATCTAGCAGGCCAAAGGTACACAAGGTAAAGGTACACAGCCAGTAGGTGCATGCATTCGCCTCAAGGGAGGCCTGATCAACTTAATGTCAAGCTTGGCTGGAGCGCCAGGACTCGCTACAACAACCAAGGGTTAGACCGCACACTCGCACATAGACAAAGTACAGCTTACACAGGCAAAGTTGCTCGAGGAGCTCAATAGCCTGGATATACAACGACACCTCCATCTGACACCGCTGAGACAGGACATTACCTGCTGACCTTCTGACTTGCAGTGAGTCCTATGTAGGCATCGAGGAGTTCGCTGCCGAGTGTGTTTGAGATCAGCCGAGCGGGCAGCTCCGTAATCTCGAATGAATCTGTTGAGAGACACATCTTGTATATTTGCACTATGGATGGTTGGTTTTATGCAGAGCGTAAGGTGGGTAGCCAGCTAAGCACTAGTGCTTCAAGTCAGATGGCTTTTAAGTGCTGGAATGCTCACCATGCGGAAAAGCGATGGCCAAAAAAGCTGGCCAATGGCCATCAAAAAATCACGGTGCTGCTGGCGGTACGGTTGGCCAGACAAGTCGGCCATCAAAAATAGCTGGCCAACAAGAACCACAAACGCGTTACGTTCGGCCATCAAAAGTTATTTATATGTTTGATAGCATCAATAAATATTGTCAGATGAAGCATACGTATGAACGTGAAGTCCAGTGACGCACCAGTCCATCGTTCTTGTGCAGGAGTTAGTAACTGAATGATTGATGCATGAATTGTAAGAACGCAGGCTTGAGTAAACTTACATCGGCGTGACAGAGTCGTTGTAGATACCTGGTATCAGGTCCGAAATAGCTTATAGGCAGTGCTACGTGTGGAGCAGCTGGCTAGTGATCCTTCTGCCGATCCCCTCACTTGTGGTGCTGTGGTGTGAGTCTCGTGTTTGCAATCACACTGATGTTTGTCTGCTGACTGATGGGTCTACGTTTTGTGCATCAGGCGAGTCTGCGAGTTCAGCTAGGAACTATCACCTTCAATATTTGGCGCGTGTCATAGTGAGGCCATCGAGCACTTCACTCCAGTACTTTCTTGGCTAATTCTTCCCCTCCTGCTGCCTGCGAGGCTTTCACCATGGTACGTTGAATGTGATATCACCAGGAAACTCACCTATGCTCAACTGCGCCGTTTTCAGCCTTTCGGATGGGACAACCAGACGTTATGGCAAACCTCCAACAAGAAATTGATTTTTGCGCTCCTTGGGGCTGGCAGGCTTGGAGAAGCCTTCGAATCGTACCGTTTCGCGATGGACGCAAGCAATGAAACTACCAAAACCAGCTTGCATTCTTGGGTATCGAGTGAGTTTTTCCAGTAATGCCACCCATACTACTGTGCTCAACCTTTTTTCATTCAGCTCTCTCGTTGTAATGACTGGCGTAGTATGCTTCCACCCAGGCTATAGTCCGAGATTGAGACATGGGTATCCTCTATAGATTTACTCATGGCAATTCCTATTTATGCAATCCTGTTACTATTATTGATATTCTGGCTTATGACAGAATGCAGACCGATGATTCTACATGCTTCCCACCATGGCACCGACGGTCCAGCTATTCATGAAGTCCTCCAACAACCTATTTTTTCGATCACTCTACGTTCAATGTCTGGAGCGAGAGTCAATATCTGCATTAATTCAAACTGACCGTCGATTGAACAATTCCTTCACAGACTTAAAAAGGTCTACACGAGAAAATTTAAATTTGAAAATCAGTATGTGTCCATTTGTCTCGTCCTCTCCACCCAATATTTCTCTCCGGAATACTCGATACGTCATCTTCTTCTGGACTCCTTGCCGGGTAGTTGACTCCGCCAGCAAATTGCAGACGAGCACTCCCGCGATTCACCAACTCCTCTTGTCCACTGATTTTTGGATAACGAAAGCGATAGTGGCCGAACGGGATAACATTGCCAGATGAAGACTTTGGGATGTAATGTGCTGGAAATAGACACACACTGACGTTGTGTGATCTGGCCTGATCGCCATCCCAAACCGGAATTGCGCGACTCAAAGCCTGCTTGACAGCATGTGTCCACGATATATTCACAATGACACCTAATGACACACGAATCAAACATCTTAATACAATGCAACCAATGACAACCTCAGTGAGATTAATCGACCATCCAAATGAAATCTTATTGATTGAAAGGACACCCTTCATCACAGCAAAAAACGACATGACACCAACTCTACGCGCTGGCAGACTAGAAGAACATCATGAGTGAAAGCCTTCGAAGTAGTAATAGATCGTGTTGGTGAGACTTGCGCACAGGCAAGTTATTTATCAATCACTTATCATTGATATTCGATCGGGGTACAATAAGGGCGTCATGGGTGACATATTATTTTCTCTGACGCGCCTCCCATAGATATATTCGACCTTGGGTCATCCCTCCCGCACAGAAGCTTCCCGCATTATCTAGCGCAATACACGAAAGCCTCTCAGGAAGGACTATTTTGAAAGCGAGCTTGTCCTATGATGCTTTGAGAAAGGTGAAAGTTATATCAGAGACATAAGACTACCTTTTGGAAGTCGTAGACGTTTAGGATGGACTTGTCTTGTTGTGCCGCGAGGATAAACCCTCCCTGGCCATCACGCGTCTCGACAAATGATGTGCAGTGCGGTGCAGAGATAGACTGCTCGAAGGATGCAAGCAATGTACCAGTGTGACAGCTCGGCAATGGGATCTGAAGGCAGGCAAGGAGGTAGAGGAAGTGCGGGATGTTTCTGAGGAGTACGTATGGGCAGTGGCGGTATCGAGGGATGTTCGATGGGTTGTTACTGGCGGCGGAAATCATTGGAATAGTGTGGAGCTGAAAGTCTGTGAGGTTGAGACGGGGATTGTGAAAACTTCAAGGCCACTCACAGAGGATCAGCTGAATGGATATCTCTGAGGACAACACGCTACTGGCGAGCGGGTCATGGAATTCAACAACGCGGATATGGAACTTGGAGACGGGCAAACTCGTGGCTGGTCCATTTGAGAGCGATAATTGGGTGGGTGCAGTTCGACTCTCAACAGACTCGAAAAAGCTCGCAGTCAAGCCATCAATATATGTAGGGAAGTGTCTCGAGGTCTGGGCCCAATTACAGACATTGGATAAGAGGATCGGGAAGTCTTCGCTGATGTTTTGAGAGGAAGGCAGCTGCTGCAGGCTGCGAACATATTACTCTTGGCATTTTAGATTCTGGGTATGGTCGTGTCGTTTTGGATCGCAGCCGTCGGGATGGTATCTGTCGTTCCACTCTTCAAGCGCCTTGACAATCTGATGGCGTTTTCAGTAGAATTTGGTGAGCGATAGAAGAATCGCTTTCATTGACTTAAGCGCTCACTTCCTCTCGCCACTGGGTTTTTTATTGGATCAGCTGATGGCTCTGCAAAGGGGTCAGCTTGACATACATACATACTGTGAGGTATAGCCTTGTCTTGCTCGTACAACTCATCGGCCCAGTGTGTGAGGATATCTGTCTTCTGCGCAAGGTCTTCTAAATTCGCAAGAAGCTCCTCTTCCATTGGGTCTATTTCCGTCTCTCTTTCAGAGGGAGTCCGGAGAATGAGCTGTAGACGCCGAGGGGACGAGGAGCTGCGGTAGTGGTTAGAGCCGGGAGAAGTAGGTGATTTGGGTGTCGATGTACCAAAAAGCTTGCGGGAGGCGAGAGAGGGTGCGACTCAAAGTGTTTGTGGCGGCGCGCGTGGGCGAAGATGACAGTGGAGGGTGGGGAGGCGGTGGGAGTGTTGGTATTGATTGTGGAGAACCCGATGGTGATGATGCTGTGTGATCTGGCGGGCGCGATTCGCTGGCGAGAGGTGATGAAGGAATATGCCGATCCCGCAGCAGTCGTCGTGCATTGTATAATTCTGAGTGGACAGGTCAGCTTATGAAGCGATGACAGGGAACATTACTCACCATGAGTGAATTCGACTGCACGTGGATCGATGAGAACGTACTCCTTCCAGATAAGACCATCTTCCTCTGACTCTCCTGGGATGAAGGAGCCTTCAGTCACAAGTAGTTTCGGACCTACCTTTTCCTTTTCAGGATCAGGTGGATTCGAGGCGATTCACGTTCGATCACTATTGGTAGTTGTAGTTGTCTGCGTTCTCCCGAGTGATGGGATGGAGGCGGTAAGGGGTTGAGCTGGGACCTGTTTGAGGGCTTTTGGACGAAGATTTCGTTGTGTCTTAGGAATACCTCGGCAGATGATCTTCCTCATGATGTCGAGAAGCTCCTAGGCTTTTGGCAAGATTTCGTGGAGGAGAAAGGTAACCCGCCCTCGACATTAGCGTCCAAGTTCCAACGCTACGTCAAATAGTCAGCCTCCTGCGGTAGAAACATACTGACTTGCCAATAGGGCGGACCACTTCATGTCACTTTCGCTAGCTGCTATTCGTGGACCCGCTACCAACTGCCACACTCCTTGACCAGGACAGATTTGGCGTGGGCGACTAGAGAGTAGACCGACAAAGCTTAGTGATGACGAGCTCCAGCGCCTCCGCGGACAAGTCTGTCACGCTCCGATCGACGGTCGGTGATAAAGGACCTGACGCTGAGAGTGATTATGACACTCAGGTCAGTAAGTTGATGATAGAACCGCAGTCCTTTCCTAAGCGAGTTTCAGATACGTGAAAGGAGGAGCAGAGTACACATACATCGACCCATCCCTGACCTCAATACATCTGTCTCTCGCATTCGAGAACCTGCGTACAGTGTCCTTCCATCGCTCGCGCTCATCCCACTTCTTTGCACCAGCTCCCCACCCAGCAAGATCTCGTTCTTCCACAGTCCCAGAATTTCCTGCTAGATGGCTTGCTGATTATGCACAAGGGTTCCGAGGCGTTGTTGATACGTCCGGAAATTCTCGAGTTCTGCGGCGAGCAGCGATTGCTCAGCGCCAGGGTTACGGTGATTCAAAAGCAGCAAATGTGAGACGTCGTCAGCTTGGATCTATGTGGGAACATTGTATATCAGTTCAATCCAAATGATATTATTGTGTACATTACCTTGTCTGTCAGTTCTTTGAGTAATACTTCACCTCGCTCATAAGCAAATTTCTTCAACCTTCTCAGGCGCTCCTCGACTTCGGTAGTATCCTATCCGACTCTGGTTCGTTCCTTTTCATCATGTGCCTCGGCACCGATGTCGAGATCTAGCAGGCTTTCCGAAGGGGCATCGCGCTGGGCGCTCACGCGTTGGGGAGAGCATCTTTTAATGTCAGGTGCCACATTGCGGTAAGTACAAACTGCGCCAAATATGGTAGCTAGTGGTCGCACGTGTCCCATTAATATTGCTTGTAGAGCAGCTTCGTCATGGCAAGGGGTAGAACGGTCGCCCCTTGCCATGACCAATTTTTCCTTCAGAGAGGCAAAATCCGGAAAATTGGTCATGGCAAGGGGTAAAACGGTCCCCCCTTGCCATGACGAAGCTGCCATGGGAAGGCCAGGTGCTTCGGACATACCCAGTGACTGACGTAATATCAAGTGCTACCTCTCTGATTTCGCAGAGAAACTGGATAACAAAACAGTTGTTGACAAGATTTGGCCAAACCTAGTATGATACATATCTCATTAACTCTTATGCGGCAGCTCATTTCGTCCTCAGAAAACTGGCTTCACTGACGCAGTCGCTGTCATTCGAGAAGCTACCGTCCGCGCTATCATCCTACTTTCTCCTAAGGTATGTTGGCTCTGACATGTAAACAATGTCGCTAATGATGATTTGTGCAGCTCTCCGACCGCATACTCAACAATGACCTCCTCCGCCACCTCGCCCGCCTCCAATCAGACCCAGAAACTTCCATCTGCACCAACGTGTATTCTTATCGGCTGGCTAGGTCCTTCACTAGGGTGCAACACCAAACGAAAAGTCCTCGTTCCCGCGTTCACCATGGCGCTTAAGGATTCCTTCGTCCACGTTCGTGTGGCGGATGTCATGGCGTTCATGGCAACCGTGGAGTGCTTCGAGATGGACGGCGTGGCTGGTAAAGTTGTTTCAGCTGTTGTAGGTACTACGCTGGATAAAGAAAAGTGAGTCTTCAGCTCGCGTTCTGTTATTTTGATGTATATTGATGGTTCAGGTTGGTTCGTGATCAGGCATTCAAGGCTGTCGAGCTTTTCGTCAAGCAATTAGAGGCTCACGCTGCGACTATGGTAAGTCTGTAGTCCATAGCCCATTCTATATTGTTCACACACGCTTTTCTTTACAGCCGGAGACAGCATCTACAGAAGACGGCAGGGAAGATCATCCACCTGCGAGACTTCCAGTTCCATACGCCCAGGCTGGCCTTGTGAACTCAGCGACGGGCGCAGCAGCCGCTCTCACAGGGTGGGCTGTTTGGAAATCAGACACAAGTTTACAAGGAGCTGGTGAGTTTCATGTTTCAAGGTCATTTCCCGCCTTAAGTTTGTGCCTTTCTTAGGAGGAATATTGGCGTGGCATTGTTGAACATGCACGAATTCCGTTCCACGCTACCTTCGCTTTGTCATGCATCTGGCTTCATTGTTTCGGTGACGCTCACTGTTAAGGATTATATCCTCACACCGGATATTTGCATCGAGAGGAAGAGCATACCTGATCTAGTAGCGAGCTTCAATAGTGGTCGATTGTAAGTCTCTCAGATTCATGCTTCTTTGTCGCTGATGAGTCGCAGGTACACGCAATGCGACCTAATGTCAGTGCACTACAAGCAGGCTGTATTACCCATCCAGTTCGAAGGGAATAAAGCGTTTTCACTTGAGGTACATCTTTAACCACAGTTCTCCAAAAATTTACGGCCTCACCTGTCTTTCAGACTGTAGCAGAATCAGCGAAATCATGTGCCAAACCCACAAACAAATATCCCGTGAAGAAATCAACAGGTCCAATGGATTCTGATCGTGCACCGCCCTCTGTTCAATCCAAACTTGTCCTTCTCACTTTCCACTTCCCTAGTGTTCGGATCATTTGGTCATCGTCCCCCTATGGTACAGCAGATATATTTAATGACCTCAAAGCCAACGCCTTCGACCCAGACCCTAACCGCGCGATTGCAATTGGCGCTGAGGAAGACCCAGAGGCAGGCGCAGGCATCAACGCTGCTGCGGAGGAGCTGCTCCGATGTCTACCAGGAGTGACAGCGAAGAATATTAATATGTGATGAACAAGGTGGGGAATGTCAGGGAATTATGCGAGCTGGACAGAAAAGGTGTGCAAGGCATTTTGGGTGTTGAGCCGGGGAATGCGTGTTATGATTTTATGCATCGGGGAGATAGGAAGAAAGGTGCAGTATGAGCATCTATGTTTGAAGGTTAGGTACTTGGCTCAATATGTTGGATGAAATCGTACTTGATTTGGCAAACTTGAAGGGCAAAGATATATACAGAACTGTTGGTGAATGTTGTTAACAGGCATTCTGTGGAGGTAATATAACATTGTTGAACCGAAACGAAACATGCACGCGGTGAGAGTATGTGAGAGCACTTCGTCGCTCTGTATGCGACTTACAAATGTTAGACTTGTGCCTTATCAAGTGAACGGGTGACACTGATGAGAAAGGTGGGAAGGGGCATACATCTGAAATGCTTGCGGTCACGCTTCTCTCGACGCATGGCTAGCCTCCGAGTCATGGAACTCCATTGCGCATAATAGACAGGCTCGATAATGCGGGGCAGATCTCATTGAAGAAAATGATTGCGCCAGTGATATTGTAAACGATGGTACCTTGCGAAGGTATCGAAGGTTTTCGAAGTGCAAGCATACATAAGATGACTTACAGGTTGCCAATGTATAAATATAATCACCAACCTAAGGGTTAATTGCAACGGCGATGAAGAATATGATATGTCAAATTTATTTAACTTGAACAATTCACTGAAACGGAGTGTACCACAGCATGATGTACATGATGAAAGCAACAATAACTGTATATGATGAAGAGCTATTTTTCAAATGTTACAATAAAATGGTGGGTTTGGAAAAAGAGAATATATGTGGTACATTGAGATCGAGGACGGAGGGTGAAGAGGAGTCAATTTGCGGTACAGAGTAACCTCTAGGGAGGCCTCAAGGTCCTGCATGGACAAGCTGAAGCTGCTGAACAGTGAAGAAAGTAAGTTAGAAAAGGTGGTAGCGTCAATATTAATGATAGAATAATACTTTATGGTGCTTTAATTGAATTTCTGATTTCTTCAAGGGCTATCATGATTTGGGAAATGCTCGTTGCAGAAGCAATCGAGCCTATAAAGTTTGTCCTTTTACGACCTGAGTCGATGAAGGATGGAGTAGAATTATCAGGAGTGTGGATGTTTAGGTTGTCGGGAGGGCTTGCCATGGTACTAAGGGCTTTGGCTGTTTCAAGAGGGTTGCATGAAACTGCATGGCCTTTGTAAGCAGTCACACAAAGATCCGCCTTCCGTTCCGTTGAAGCACCAAATGTAAATTCAAAAGGACCTGACTTGAGAATTGGCGCCCCATTCACTCCTTCTTCTCTGGCCTTTATCGATTTGAAAGTGGAACACACTAGCATTGAGGTTGCTGCAGTCGCTTCATCTATACTCTATCATTGACACAATGAGCTTAACATCATCACGGAATCGGGCTGGAGCTGTTTTAAATAGATAATTCTTACAAAATAAAATCAAATAGATACAGGTTATACACAAGGACAAAGCAATACAATAATTTCCAAGAAAACTCCAATTCCGATGAAGACTTGTATGTCTCGCAACTGTGGTATTTGGTAGATAAACACTCAGAGAAGGTCCCGCATCTCTCCAGAACTATGGTCCATCCTTGTATGTGTTTGGCTTCCTGTTGGCGGTTTGCAATTGGATGCAGTCAGCTACAGCATCATTGTAATAGCTCATAGTTGTGACGCGTCTATGGAGATAGATTGTCAAGGGT
>KN835722.1:0-13976 GCA_000827255.1 Suillus luteus UH-Slu-Lm8-n1 | reverse complement strand
CTTCCTATTTCCGGACGTACGTCCGGATTTAGTTCCCGCGCTCCGGATATGTTTCCGGACGAGTTCCTGCAGTTCCGGATATCACGTCCGAACTTTCCCACGCTTTTCCGGAAGTCCACTGGGCACTTTCACCAGAGTTGCCTTACCTTCGGAGTTCAACTGAACTTCGTCGGATGTCCTCCGGACTTCATTCCGAAATGTGGGGCACGTACTCGGGTAAGGGGCACAGCGCACGAGCTGAGGCCAAGCCCTTCCTTCCTAATCCGACCCTCCGGCATGGTCTCTAACATACCCGAAGGATAAAAGCGTTTTTGATTTTGCTATCTTCTTTTATGTCGCAGTTGGACTGATTGCCTAGTATGCCTCACCTAGATATGCAACAATCATCATGCCAGATGTCTGGACATGTTATTAATCTGAACCTCCGGTAAGCTTGGTGACCCAATAGTCAAAGACTAGACCTACTAATTCTGTACGTTAGGATCGAGTTAGTGCACGGTATCATTGAGAGTCAAAGTGGCGAGTCCAAGCCTGAGGAACTCGCTAGCGTGAGGTAAGTGCCAGACACTATCATCCATTATTTTTGAAGCCCATCAAAAATCAGAGAGGAAAATGTCGATGAAAACTGCCCTGCGACAAAGAATAGTGAGGAGACCATAGACGATGTCAAAGAACGACTGCGACAAGCAGAATTAGGCTGCACGAGACTTGAAAAGCTGTACAAAAAATACAGATTGCGTTGGCTGGAAGAAAACTACCGTGCCAATATCTTGGAGGGATATGCACCAAGTGCAGTCAATACCACGTCTCCTGGTCAGATCACATGGGACGCCCCTTCTCCCATTCAATGTGTGTCCAACATATACTCCCCTTCAATAACTGACTGTCTTGCTCAGCGGACGAGGAATTTGAAAACCTAAGTACAGACAAAATACCGTAGTTTACCATGTTGCACGATGTCGCGGTGTGGTGATTCCTATCTTCGTAGGGTGATTGATTCTGCGACTGGTCATATGATTTTGTGTGGCGATACATTGAGGTAGCACCTAATCGGAATTGTGCGCTGTGCAAGTTCGCAGGTCGTGGTCGAGGCGGATGAGAATATCTAGAGAACCTTGATAATTAGGAGATAACATCGTCACAAGACTCTAAGAATTCGATAAGCATAGCAACTATAACGCAAAGCTTTTCAACCACTCTCTATGCACTGGACTTGGAGTGCGCCTCGAGTGGAACATACCAATATGCCCCGTCCTATATTTCCAATAGTCTCGCAGAATAACTTCAGGACAAGGTGTCACTGCGGCCGTATCCTGGCCAGGCCAGGACCATAGCTAGCAACCACCAATACAAGTAAAGAACCCACCACAACGCCGAGTGTAGCGAAGCATGCAATCATTAGAGATGTAGATGGCTTGAAGTCTGAAGCAACACCTGCAAAGAATCCGAAGATGGAGTCTGTTACACTATGAAAAATTTCATAAGTGACACAAACAACCATGATCGAAATTCGCCTACCTTAGTACACAAAAGGAAGTAGGTATGCTTGTGATGATAACGAGCATCGCCGTCCTCTTTTGCAAGTAATATATCTGTCCAGTCAGTGATGTCAGGCTATTTTGCAGAAAAAATAGTATAAATCGAACCGCAAAGTCGATGGATTTCATTCTCTCGCCAAAATGTTGTACCATTGTACCAGTGAAAATGCAGCCAACACCGAGAAGTAAAGAGCAAGAACATAATGTCTGTGCAGTCACTGTCGTGCCTAAACCTGGGACAGCAAGGATGGCGATGTCCAAGGCCATGGCAAAACCAGCCTGTGCAAGAATCAGTGGGTGGATACTCTCATTGATGTAGCGCCTACCAGTGTAATTTGACCTTTCGTCTGACTGTTCAGATTTTCGACAAAGTTTCTGACCTCCACTCCATTTACGACACCGTCAACGGAAGTCCTCTTGACGCTTTCAATCGTGACCGGCATACAGAAAATTGTAGCTGCAGTGTTGCCCATGAAAAAAAGAAGTCTACAGTTCCTACGCTTCTCCTTCGCTGCATGATTCCGAATGAGCCGAGCTTCTGGTTGGTTGTGGCAGTGAAGATACTGATGATGCCCTGAAATGTATATTCGCTCGACGAGGCCAGGTTTACGAGAAAGCAACGCACGTAAGATGTATAAAATTCTACCTGTAAGTTGGGATATCAGTAATTGAATCCAGCTTTCCAAGGTTCACATACAACAGAACACGATGCTGGTTTCATGTATGAGCTCGTTTTCTGCAAGGTCTTCTGTTTCTTCATTATAAATATGCTATGGAGGACTAGATACAAGCACATACCGATACGGGCTAGATGGTTGATTATTTGATTCATTTGCTCCAGGGTCCAGAATATCGAACCGGCCGTCGATTGACTCAGTGTTATTGCTTCTATGTCTGATAAGCAATTCTGGCCATCCCCGTGATATTAGGCTCACCTCCAAGGTAGCAAATAACTTCTCTCCGTACGCTTCTCACAACCGCAACATCCATCGACGACTGATGCGGAAAGAATTCAAAGTGTTTCCTGTCGACAGTGAGAAGTCTTTGAGTCACCATATCCTTCGTCGACCACTTACCAATATTGAGCCTCGAGTTCGAGTCCTGTATGATTGTGATCAGTCTCGATGAAAAAATGATTTCAAAGATAACATACTGACTCTTATGTTCCCATTGGCTTGGCTGGACACAGTCTCGGAAAAGAAGGTAACTGTTCAGTTCCTCTACCCAGGCAATGATGTGCTGGTCCGGAACGACGTAGTAGTATTGGAACTTTTCTTCTCCCCTAAACATTGTTGGATGGACTACCAGTATCCATGCATCTTCTTGCGCCGCGGCTCGTAATGCATCGACAAAATGATCGATGTTCTGTAGATCCTCGTAACGCCTCAGGTTTACCGAAGTATACGTTCTCTAGTTGTCATCAAGTCTATCACTTATATGATTAGCTAGTCGGCACTCACCTTGTCTCTATGAAAGTAGTATGTGCCACCTAATGGGTGAACAAATTCCTCCCAGTCCCCATATTTCAAGGGCCTGTTGATGGCGTTAAGTGCTATTAAGTGAATCCATTCTGAAGAAAACAAACCTACATGGGGACATCAGTTTTCTTGATACCAACAGAGGTATCTTCACATATATCATCCCTGCTTATATACAGAAAAAATCAATCAAATGGAATACTACTACTCGTGTATGCATACTACTCACAGCATCATCACTTCAGCGTACCGCGGAAGTTGCGTTGGCCAAATGCCAACCGCATGATTGAGAATCTGTTGCTGAGGGCTGGAAGTTGCCTGAGCCATGTTAGACTCTAAATCCACATTCATAAGGCACAGTTAAGCTTACCATCATGTTCCAGGAGCCTGTGCCATAGTAGAAAGGGTATCAAACACGTAGTACAAAGACGTACTAATCGAACCAAACTTCCTTTTTTGGGAATTCTAGTTTATTCCTGGAGCGTCGTAGCACTACATGAGGCTCACATAACTTAATGAGGTAAACAAGAAAGCGACTACTAGTAAGTCTCATAGATGTCGCAATCTTGCCGTGCATGAAAATACCCGTCAGATCAAGCCGGACTCAGAAACTGACAGACATTGGTGCGGTTGATGGTTGGACTGAATTGACAATTAGGGATCTAGTAAAGACCTAACCTCCGGGTATTGGTAAATTTCTTGCATCATAGACTCTTCGAATCCAGACACTTTCTCGAAGTAAAGACCCTCCCGGGTGGGGAAGCAGGTTCCTTTGACGAGCGTGTGCTCCAAGGTACCCCTCAACACAACCTAGTGCAGTACTAACATCAACACGGTGGTCGTTCAGTTGCCAGACCTTTCCGTCATGGCGCTGAGATGTTCACCAGAAGGGGTTGCTAAAAGGTCGTCTCATTAATCAACCATAAATCCAGACAAGTTCACTAACCGGTACTGCTTCCAGTCCATATGCACATGCCGACCTCGGTCATACGCTAATGTATGATGATACTTTTGAACAAGGGTGTCGACAAGAGGAATAGTGCAGTCCCACTTATCTTCAGGATCTTCGAGGGTGAGGCGCCGGTTTTGCGCATCGGCTTCCTTCCGTTTCATACAGTGCTTGGACCAGACACAAGCTGAATCCAAGAATTCTGCCTCCTATGGCTGAAGGCATGAGGACAAGTTCGAGATTAACAAGTCATCCTGGTGGGTCATACCAGCACGGAAAGTGTAACTGATAAATCGATTATTGTAAGCCAGACAATGACTATCAAAGAGTGAATGAACCTCCAACATCAGCTTACTTGGACCATCGTAAGTCACTCTGTAGAATGGGGGTGTGAGTTGTCTAAAGCATTCTAAGGCTACAAAATGTGTTAAAGACAACAGCCTGAGGAGGGAAAGGTGATAGCAACTTACTGATTAAGCCGATCTTGAGACAGATGCGCTTGTTGAATTGCTAGACACCATAATCGGAGATATGGAGGAATGCCTGTGTAGTTTTCTTGATTTGTTTGTTGGTGAGATGGTCGATGTGGCTTGTGAAGGAGCGCTACTAGTACCTAGGACATTCAAGTTGAAATCGCAAAGATAGTCGCACTGTCCAAAGCGCGGATGCTATTCCCTTTTCTGGAATGATCAATTTCGCTTGAAATATATATCAAAATATCGATCAGTTGTATTTCTCTGAGATCTAGTGCGCAAAAGTCAGAGACTCAGGACTAGGACCTTTCAGTTCAATGTGATTCGCAACAAGAGTCGGGTAAGACGATACAGCAGGATATCAATACCAGGGAGTTGATGGATGTTATGTACTTGTACTACTACATATTGGTACTAGTACTACTATGCGCTATGCTCTATTCTATCATACATGAATGATTATTTTGTGAAACCGAAGATCGTGATACATTTCTGCAGCGTGTAAGATGGGTATAGTGGTAGATCATGGCGTGGTGGTCATAATTGCAACATAAGCTTGCACTTCTTCTCTGGAACTCTAAAACATCTGCAAGGAATTTGAGATCATAGATAGTTGACGAAGTAAATCATAGAACTCACCCTCTGCAGGGCCGATCTTATGCGTTGCAGTACCTGAACGCAACCGCCGGCAAGACGACGCATCAATTGCCTTATGCGATCACACTGCGGTGTTCGCGGACTCGGAGTGGCGGCCTCGGGTACCAGTGTCAGGTGAGCTGTGACGCGGTACATAAAATGCATACCAAGTTTGCCAGAAACTCCAATTGAGACTGTTAAATGTGAGATTGAGCCGTTATCATTACATCAGAGCTACTTACAATGCCATCGTATCTTGCGTTCTCTGGACTGTATACAATGCGAGACATGTTCTAGCGAGTGCGTTAATAGATCCGATTGGAGGAGATTTAGCCTGACATGCCTACCGTGAATATGCCTTATTGGGTCGTTGAGAGTAATTTTTGATCAGCGACAACTGTGCGTATCACATACCAAAACAATGACAAACAACCTTGTGGGCGTCAATTTGTATACAACTTCGACGTTCAACGTTTTGAACAAGTGATCATGCGAGTTGTCGTATGAGACCATTTTGCTATTAATCAAACAGGTAAGTAAAAAAGTGATACATTTCTGAGATACATGGGTACAAGAAAATTCAGAAGGCATACCGATCAGGAGTACAGGTCAAGGCGAAATAGTCGGCGTGAAGTATGAAATGTGTATCTGTGCCATGCTAGTAGCCGGGAAAGCGAATTCTGCGTTAGGAACTTCGTAATCTATAACGGCTTTAAGTTCCATGGGCTTCACGTCTTCAAGGGTCTTCCTCCGGCCATCTGACATTACTTTGGGAATACCATGCTTCGGCTCCAAAACTAAGACATTTGCCTCCCTAAACGGATGAGACGGATGAGAACGATCGAAAGCTTGAAAAATACTGACTGTAGGAAAAGGAGCTCATGGGCTTCCTTGAAGAAGACGCTGAAGTCGGCTGGATGCTTGTACATGTCATCAAGCGCAGTCATGACTATAGGAAACAGCACAGGAGCCTTCAAGTGAGACTTGTCTTGTGCGGGGTGAGTTAGCCCTTGATATATCTGATGTAGAAGCACAACTTTGATTATCGATGATCAATGGGCAAGAAAAGTAAAGCTCACCAGGGTGGTGATGACACCCACGACGCCTTTTTGTAGATAACCTGTCCAAGATTGTACGGCATCAGGATACAGGTCTGCTATTCTAACGGTTCCTTCAGCTAACTCGGCGATTGGTCGGAATATTGAGGCCCAGAGCACTTCCCGGAAGGCCTGTGTGATAATAAGCTCCATGAGGGCTTGTTGTACCTAACAGACAGAATTTTAAGTTCCGTGTTATACGTATTTGCAGGTTCTTACCTTGTTTAGGTCCCCTGATTCGAACAACCTGATCAAGTCAGAAATCTTCCGATCCCGCTGGCTGCTGTGGGTTATGAAACCATCTGTTACATTCATGCTACCTCTGGCAACCTTCTGTAGCTCAGAGGTGAAGTCTATGTAAAAGTCCATGAACTGTGAATGATGTTTAGCAGTGACTGGAGGCAAAGCGACAGACGAACGTACTCTGTTGCGTAGATATGACCAATCCACGAGGGTCTCCGTTCCAGCCTCGTCCTTAACCCTCACTAATCACAATGTTAGTTAGTGATGTTAATTGGAGGCGGACACTCACATTTCTCTTTACATAACGATTCGTATGTTTGATTGCTGAAAAACAGAGCTTTCAAGAACGTGGTTGTTATCAACTGCCTCGATTCAGACGAGGGTATATTGAAGGGGTTAGTAGGTATGCCGACCAACAAATACCCTGTATAAAGGTATCTTGCTAACTTATATGGGCGTCCCCAAGGCGACTTCATAATCAAGATTTTGAGTATCGCCCTCTGATAGTTGTCTAATGTATCCTCTCGTATGGTTTGTCTCCAATGGAGGTCTTTGTGAGGAACTCGTGTCCCATCAAAAGGATGATTAGTCGAGAGGATCGCAGCATCCGAAGAGCCATCACCCTCTTCCTCCAAAGCGGGTGTGAGCATGCCAGAAAAAGACGACGCTGTGGTTACGTCAAACACAGAGGGATCATAATCAAAATCTAGGGACGGGTGGAGCGAAGCGTCACGTAACGATGCCTTGGAGAGCGGCGCATCATGGAACGATGAGTTGGAGAGCGACACGTCATGGAATGATAGCTTGGGGAGTGACTGCTGAATCCCTTGAAAGTGCTGCCAAGGTAACTCCTCAGAAAGCTTGACAGGAGGAGGGAAACCATCTGGGAATGTTGCCGGGGAGAACTGAAAATCGTGTAAGTCGTGGAGCTGTGAATGAGGCGCACTGAGTCCGACGATGTACTAAGATTTGAGGGGACACTCACCATCCACATCGGCACAAGTTTCATTCGTGTGCTAGCCCCACAATAAATCGTCCTAGTATTCTCGAGTACTGAGGCGCCACCATGCTAAACGTTTGTCTTGTGAAAAGTGAACTCAGCTGCATAAAAGATCTCTTACCTCAATAACCTCATAGATTGTGTATCTACTAATGTCTTCTGTGATGCCCAACAATCCCACTTGTCGTAGGAGCTTGTCTGCAAGACCGCGACATTCTTCAGGCCACTGTAAACAAAAACAGTTATATGAAAGAGTCGACTTTGAGAATTACAGACATACTCACATAGATCGGCGAAAGATGATAAGCATGAGTGACGTAGCCAAGGAAAGAGAATTGACCAGAAAGGCCTTGAAAGGGCTGAAAACATGGATCAATTAGAGTGAAGACGTGATGGCTGGTAATGAACCTCATTGATCTGCAGTAAGAAATCATCAGTGATGATGCGAATAATGTCTGACAGTGCACTCACTTGAAGCGGAACGAGTCGCATGACTTGGTTCCTTGCTTGAACAAAAACATAGTTTTCAGCATTTTTGATATGGAGAGGTGGCAGGACAGTCGACAGCTGCATTATCTTGGTAGGTTTGGAGCGATGGGAGATCAGATGGCATTAAACAAGACCTTAAAAATGTTTAAAGATGCGCTCGCCTGCCCACATCACAGACCGCTAGCCAATGATGCCGTAACATACAGCCGCATCGAGTATGCATGCCAGGAGTTGAGTCACAGGCAGGCCAAAAGCAAGTGATGGCCAGTTACGACATACCAGATGTCGGAAATATGCCAGGGTGTGCCAGTGATTAGAAATGCGGCACAGCAGTGCCAAGCAATAGCGAGCGTAAACTTGATGTCCAGCCAGGAATGTGCACGTGTAAGCGCCAGGATGGAGCGGGGGCGAGTAAGGGCAATGCAGTAAGGACAAATTAGCAAGACGGCGAACAATAACAATTGATAACATGTATTAATTTTCATAATTGGGTTCGTGGCTGGCCATAAACATCTCGTCTAGCGCCTGCATGAGTGATTCAGTGCTGGCATTGACTGCCTGATCAAAATAATCATGCTCCTCCGCGCCTATGTGATCTTCATTGTCGTCTTCAAGTTCGTCGTCGTCTTGTTCATCGTCACCTTGAATTTGGCAGCATGAGCGCTCCATGAGTCCTCCACTTTCTGCCAAAGAATGTTCAGGTTCTGTCCGTACTGTGGTTTCCACCAACCCTGCTTCATGAGAATAAATGTGACCCACCCCAAGGCCATAATGAAAGCGCATGAGGGTGTCACGATCAACGAAGCTAGTGTAGTCCTAGTATTAACGATCATCCTCATCATAAGTCATTTCAGGTCGCTTACCAATTAACACAGTATTCGTGCCAATCGTGTTTGTCACCCACAAGAGGAGAAATCCCGCATTCACCTGGGTTGCGTTGGCCTTGAGAAAAAGCCAGGATTATATGACATGCCCTAAGAACCATCCCTGGGTCAACGAAACCGAATGCATCCTTGTGTGCCAGGGGCCGGAAGCGAACTCGGCCCAAAGTATGTGAGTCCCATGAGTGGATTTGCACCAATTCATACCATCGGACAAAAAGAAATTCGAATCGGTGACTTTCGTACACATTGGCGACGCACACAATGTTGACGTGATGGATCCCAATGACTTTGGCATAGAGATAGTGCCCATCATCACTGCAATCTGCGAGTAGCATGATGTTGCAATGCTGAGTCCTTGGGTTGATGACATCTTGAGCCCTTCGAACGTCATAGGTGGTATAGTTGAATCGTGCGAGGTTGTGGTGATAGATTCGGTTCCGCTTGAAGAGTATAGAATTGTGCTGATCGGGATGAGCTGATCTCTCTGCAGGTGATTGAGTGGTTTCCAGCTCGAGACGATCGAGAATATGGTCTTTCAATCCAGGCAGGAAATTCTAAGTGACACCTCAGGATATGACTCAACACATCAAGAAACTGCTCACCTGCATAGTGGGATCTCCCTTATGGTTGCGAAGGTACTGACCAAAATCATCGTATATTCTTTCACTTTGACCGATATGATGTTGGAGTTTGGGGTCAGTCGCCATTTCCTGTAACTCTACACGAGAGGCTGGCTGTTGTTGCTGTTGTTTGATGCGGCGTAAGCGCGCCTGGCGGCGTTCAATTTGAGTTAGTTGACGAACAAAAGTCCTTCGATCGGTACGATGGTACCTGCCTTTCGGCGTACGATGTTCTAATTCCCCCTGAGAAAGGTGAGTTACCGTATGGATAGACAGCAAGATCAACTCACTGGTTCGGTGCTGTACGAGTCGGTTGTACTAAAATGATGGATGGAGGATACATAATCTCCCAGTACATGGAATTTGTAAGTCTGGATATTGAAGGACTTCTTTCGCTTTGGTTGCTTTGGTGCGGGTAGATCCTGAGACTGCCCTGTTGCCTTGCCTTTCCCCTTAGTATTATTATCTTCGTTGGCTCGTCCAACGTTATTTGCCTTGCGTTTAGCAGCATCCCTTGTCTGGCGGCGAGATCGTACACTGACTTCGCGATCGAGCTCCTGGGTCTGGTATGAAGCGCATACCTTTTCCTTGAAGTGACGAAACTGTTCGCCAAGGTGAGTCGTTTGTTGGTTGAGAATCTCCAAAGTGATTTCAGAATGCATACGGAGCTTCGCAAGCCCGTGCCAGTGTGACATGGTGAAAAGGAGATTCATGAGAATTTTGTTGTGAGGGGCAGGCAAAAGACCCTCGAAGACAGGGATAGAACACTGACAAAATTAGTTCGCAGCCATGTATGAGAAGTGTTCCGAGTACATACTTGCAGAAGATCTTCATAATTTCGCGCAGCCATGTTCGACAACTCAGAAACATTCGAGGAGAATCGTCTAATGGTGGCCTGTCCAAATGAAGGGACCTTCCTATACCTGTCGAAGGTAAGTTTAGCCTGCTAAGCCGTTGTTAGATAGAAATCCGGCAGACCTCTCGTCGAGTTTATTGATCAAGTCCTTATCCAGGGCGGTAAGGATTCTTAGCAGATGGACTAGCAGCATGCGCCATACTCCGAGTTCAACCTCATGGAGAAGATCAACAACAAGTGCAATAAAGACGTTGAATCCGAAGGGAGCGAGAGAGTCCAAGAATGCATTCTGATGAAGGGTTAGTAAAGGTGAGAAAGAGACTGATGGACGTCCTCACGGAAGTTGGTACCCATGAATCAGCTTTGAGGATGGTCTCAACTGCCATGCTGTCAATACCATAGTGCTTCTCATAGATGAGGCTGCGAGCGGTGGCAACCAACGGGCTCCTTGAGGTATCAGAACACGCAAGAGTCGCACGTTGTTGCCTATCGCGAACCATGCCCAGATGATGAAGCCTCGTTTTCGGTATGAGACATCGCGAGCAGGGACAACCCCCAAGCTGCCGGATAGTGGCAATAAGGACCCTGGTAAAGGTGAGGTAAGGTTGTATTCTCATCGATGAACACCTTTACCACTCACTTTTCGGGATAATCTGCGGAATAGGTGAATATGCGCGGGTAAAACCTACGTTTGATGCTGTCGCAGCAAAGAATGATGATTCCATGCTCATAAGCCTCTAAAAACTCGTGATCCAGCAAAATCCTCCACTGAGCTTGAAACAATTCACGGTGGCAATGCGTCATGCACTCGCGGCCAACACCCTTGCCTTTAGTGTGAGCACCCGCAAAATCCTTGAATGCGTCTGGAAGCTTCACCATACCTGTCAGTAGAGAAGCATTAATCAATTCCAAAAATTAAATACCTTTTGAAAGTAGGCTACGTGATTACCGAGATGGCAGGACGGTTTACAGCGGCGGTACTTGGATTCGTTCCCAAAGTACATGTATACTGGCCATAGTTTTGCATTGCCGAATGTTGTCAGCTGTGTGGCGTCGGACCAGATCATAAGCCCTGCAACCACGCGGGGTAAATCGCATCCTGGCTCTCCAGGAGATTCCTGAAATGTGCTGTGAGCTTCTATGAAGGCCGGCGACATGTACAGGTCGCCTTGGATGTTCACTTCATGCGGTAGATGAGGGGGCTTCCATCGCAGCTCATAAGGTTCGTAATGAAAGTGTTCGTCGTCTTCAGTGTTTGTGAGCTTTTCGCGAATAACTGATACGAGAGACCGATGGTAAAGGTCTGCCGCGATATAAGGTCGAACGTCTGGTTCAGCTGTGGTTCGAGAGAAAGGGACTTCGATGGTCACTTCCGTTTTGCGCCAACCTGCATCTTCATCCAACCATTCATCTTCCTCCTCCTCATCGACACTCGCACCTAATTGGGAGTTGATCTTGTCCCAATGTGTATGTCGGACATCATTGGGATCAAAATCTAGACATCCGATGATATCAAGCAAGTCTTTGAAGCTCTGGTGCGACTTCTGTGCCGTGCCATTCCAGTACCAATGTCCAAGTTCGAAGGACGTTCGATTGGGGTATGGGTGGAATAAGGTGTGAGGCCCAGCAGGGCCATCCTGACCTGCTGGAGTAAGAAATGGGAATAGAACTAATGTCGTGAAGTGTTGCAGCTTCTTCCGGGTCATGAGATGGGGGGGCTGAAGAGAAAAATTGGCGCACAAGTCCGAATACATTCCTTGCGGTGCGGAAAGGAGTGGATCGCAGCGGTGTACGAGTCGTGGTATGCAAGTCGGCGGAATCTGCGGGGGAGACAAACTCCGTTTGCTGAACAACATGACTTGGAACACTGGGGGGAGGCTGCGGGAGTACATCGTCGTACTGTCTATAGCGTGATGGCATACGAACATCAACACGCCGGCTTCTGCGTTGCGCCAGTGATAAACCATCTTCCTCCGTGGATATTGTGCAGGTGTTGACGTTAGATGCTGGGATATGTGCATTGCCCTGGAGCGAAGAACCTGCACAAGGTACCTCCCCTGGGGATTGTACTGCTGGTGAAGCCGAATACGGGTGAAGGCTTGAAGACCCTGTAGTACTGTATGTCTCGTTGACCTGGTTAGAAGACGACGATGGGGCTTGTGAGCAGTGGGAATGCGTGATTGAAGGTGGCGTGCTGACACGCGCATACTGTCCACTCCCATTGGTATCCAGTCGGGCCCGTTTCACAGAGCCTAGAAGATCTTTTGCTTTCGATAAAGCAGTGATCAATCGTTTCTTGCCTTTCGAACAGGAACATTGATGCCTGGTGAATGCACTCTCCTGAGTAAACTCACGTGTGCAAGTACATTTGAAATGCCTTTGCGACGAAGCTAGATTCATGAAGAGCGAACAGAAACACGATTGAGCACAATAGCAAAACATCGTATCGAAGGACTCGCCTATTTTATCCCACAATACGACATGACATAACAAATCTGAACGTTAAGTAGATGGCCAGCGCGATTACCCGAGTCGCATATTCCCACAAGCCAAGACCCTGGCAGGATAGGCGGGGCTGGCACACTTGACGGAGGAAGAAAATTCGGACCAGCCACGACATGGCTGAACGTTGCAGGATCTATAAAAAGCGATGAGACCTTGCTGTATCCATCTGCGCAATGGAAACCCCATCTTCACCTTCTTCTACAATCACTGCCCCACCTGACTATCATGAGACCGCTGCGAGACTCGGCAAACTCATGGCAGAGGCCATGACTTGCTACTTTGCCCTCCTACATTACGATAGCGAATCAAAATCGATGATAGAATGGTATTGGTGAGATCATTTGAACCTCGTATAACTTCTGAGTGTTGACGCGAATATGGAGGCCCAACGATGACGAAGGAGAGAAAATTATTCCATCAGGCTTTGAGAAGTACCGCAATGAACGAAGCTTTCGATACCTGTGCTGCTTATGTGCTGATGGGTGTGGAAAAGAGGCCTACACCGAGGCGGCAGTGTACTGTTGGAAAGATAAGGCTACTCAAAAGACTTATTGGAGGGTAAGATGCGCATCTAATGTATGTGGATATCAAGGTTAGCTTCCTTCATTCTCGAGGATATATCAAACTAACCATAACCTACCAGTGAGAATAGACAGATACTACCACCTATCGCATATAGCCACCCTCCAGTACCATCGCCGAGGTAACAACACATTCCTATGTGCTATACTTTTATTGATCAATTAGCAGGAGAACATGAAAAACCGTGCCCTATTCAACTGGAATGGACATACCAGGAACAAACGGAATTGTTCAAGACGCTCGAGTCGCCCATTGGTAATGGAATTACAGCGAAAGAGTTCCAGGCTCTTTTCAGACACTGCAAGTGTTGCTCACGAGTAGGAGCGAGATCAGCGATGAACCGCTGTCTTACTAGGATGTGAAAAGCAATAAAATCGCCTAAATTCACTAATCCTCCACGGTCAACGGTTCAGACAAATACCAACGGTTGATAACGTGGTCGTTCGTGGGAGAAAAAACACCAAAGTGCTTGTTTCAATAGGCTATCGTCTCACAGATGGGAAGGGAAGGATAGTTTGGGGAATTTATCGGAAGTAGTCTCCGTTAACTGGCGTGATGCAGTGCTTAGGAAAACTCAGGGGTTTGTCAGGAATAGTCTCCGTTAACTGGCGTGATGCAGTGCTTAG
>KN835721.1:0-14026 GCA_000827255.1 Suillus luteus UH-Slu-Lm8-n1 | reverse complement strand
GAGCTCAAGCCCAATCCTCCAGTCGACCCCGAAGATAAATTCTGCCGTGGATTCACCAACGACGCGTGCGGCAAACTACTCTGCCCAACAGAGCTAGACTGGAATAACGCAATGTAAGCCATTCTGTTCAGGATCTGTTGAGACACTGACTGTTCACTAGTGTCAGGGCTGGAATTAGGGATCGCGTTGATGGCTATGTCGTGACGGAAATGTCATGGCCAGCGTTCCTATACGCAGGCTATACTGCCGATCAGAACAATCTCGAGGAGGGCCTCTTCAAAAGCACGCTGCTGGTTCAGGTTCGGTATATATAAATAGCTTCACAAAGATCTCATTTCTTGCAGGCCTTCAAAGCCATCTTCACATCTCCTTCCTCCGCAAAGGAAGTAGCCGGCGATGGGGATGGCGCTAACATCATCGAAAACAACAGACGCGCGAAGAAGGATTTTTCTGGCAAGAAAGTCAAAACTCATGTGGCACAAATTATCAAGATGCAAAAAGTCTCAGCCCGCTCGATCGCGTACGTATCGTGTCAAGTAAGTGGTATTGTTTTTGTCCTTACCGAACGCTAACAACATATACTACGTGTAGTTGAGATTCGCACTGTCGTCAGTGACCTCATGGCGGTCAGTAGACGGCGACTTTGATTACATACAGTTCTGGTGCATCATTGTAGACTTTTTTGAACATCCCCCAGGTCGAGTCGCGCAGCGCAACGTTGATCGGCTCCTGGCGTGGTGGACAAGGTATATCTTATCACAATCCAGCAGCTTTCATTGAACTAACCCCAATTTATCAGAAAAGTATTTGGAACTAGTCAGCGTGCAGAACTCAGTGATACGGCAAAGGCCAAGATGTCCGTCAATGCTCTCACATTACAGAGGGCGCGACTGGATGATGCTCAATTCGATTTGGAGTAGTTCACGTCTTGTGCTAGCCATTATCAACCAATTACCAACAGTAGTAGACTGCACTTTTAATGATATTACTTGCACACACTCTGCATTTGGTAGACTGAATTGAGGAACACGAATAATCAATTGCAAAAGTAGAGCGCAACGCTATAGTTACTGTTGCGTTGTCAAATGAAAAGCTAAGCCGCCAAGGATGCGAACGCACACATACAAAATGCCTCTCGTATGTCGCAAAATCACGCAATGGTACTGTTGTGTGGCGCAATACCTCAGATCCTTGTTAAATGTTAAACAAGGCACTTGGGTGAACCGTTGCTCACTATGTTCGATTCCCGCGCAAACGTACTACACCATAATTGTACAGGGTCTGCGCAACGCTACGATCTCATTTGGATGCGTCGCAAGTGAAGGAATGGTGCTGATCATGACGGAATAATTAAGTAAGGTGTGTAAGTGAAGCGGTGCTCACTACTTTCAACTTTCGCGTCAAGGTACTACACCGTGAAAGTGCAGGATCTATACAACGATGCAACCTCTTTTGGATGCGTCACAAGTGAAGAAATGATGTGCATTGTGACACAATACGTCGTTAAATACTAAGTAAGGTACGCAATTGAAACCCGCTACTCACTACTTTCAACTTTAGCGCCAAGGAACTACACCGTAAAAGAACAGGGTCTGCGCGATGATACGACCTCTTTGAGACGTGTCGCCAGTGAATACAGCTGTCCAGTTATGGGATACTCACAATAAATTGGTATTCACTTTCCTGGTGCACGCATCTCGGCTATGATGCCAGAGTATAGCTTTTTCACACGCATTCGCAAATGATATCTAGCGGACAAACAATGGTTATTACAAGAAAATAGGACCATAATCCACCGTAGGACATACATTTATTCTTGTGTACCCGGTAAACATATTGTTGCCCCCTGAAAAGCATAGTAACTTGGATACTGCTTGGACCATCATCCCATAATTGAAGGACATCAAGAATTTCGAGGAGATGGCATCAAAGTTACGAGCAGGACGCAAATGTATTTCCGCTCACTTGGTGAACACCTCCTCTTTCTATGGAAGATTCTAGGAATCACGCGCATCTTCGACATCGCGAGGGAGTGTAAGACGGAGTGGGATCCCCCTGGAAATGGCGTCAAAGTTACAAGCAGGACATTAATTTACTTCCACTCACTCAGTGAACACCTCCTCGTTCTATGGAAGATACTAAGTTTCACGCGCATCTTCAACATCGCAAGGGAGTGTGAGGCGGAGTGGGATCTTCCTGGAAATGTCGTCAAAGTTACAAGCAGGACGCAAATGTACTTCCGCTCACTCAGTGAACACCTCCTCGTTCTATGGAAAATTCTAGGAATCACGCGCATCTTCAACATCGCAAGGGAGTGTGAGACGGAGTGGGATGCTCCTGGAAATGGCATCAAAGTTACAAGCAGGACGCAAATGTACTTCCGCTCACTCAGTGAACACCTCCTCGTTCTATGGAAGATACTAAGTTTCACGCGCATCTTCGACATCGCGAGGGAGTGTAAGAGGGAGTGGGATGCTCCTGGAAATGGCGTCAAAGTTACAAGCAGGACGTAAATTTACTGCCGCTCACTCAGTGAACACCTCCTCGTTTTATTGAACATACTAAGTTTCACGCGCATCTTCGACATCGCAAGTGTATATAAGAAAATGGAGAACCCTCCTTTCTTCTACAAGGTCAAACATGGTAATGTAATGATCGATGGCAGAATTATCCTGATGTTTGCGATTGTGTACCATATATTGCCATGTATGACTTTCTAACTTATCCTAGAGTTCACTGATGATAGCTAGAAACGTGTGATGATCGACAAGCCATCAAAATCAAAAATTCATTAGATACCGCAGAACCTACTCGAGTCTGGTAATTCAAACATCAAATTCCCATCCAGCATCAAATAATGCAGCCGAGCTCTTGGTGACGACTGCCCACTCAGGCAAGAAAAGGAGCACCTCCTCCAACGACGGGATCTTACCCCCAGTACGCCCCCCACCAACCGTAGCACTTTCATACTCTGCCCAACCACAGCTCACGCGTCCCGTGGCCTTCTCATCCTCTCTTCCTGTAAAATCAACTTCCACTTCAAATTCCTTCTCCCAATCACGGCTCCACAGCCTTATTTGCTCGAGCCCGTCTTCAGGCACCTCAGAGCCGCCTTGCAGACCTTTTCCACCGTCGCCAGAAAGATGGAATCTTTTCACGCGTTTGCCTGAGAATTGGAGAGTGCAGCTTCGAGTGTTCAATCCCTGTACCTTGATGCGCGCGCTGTTCGATTTACGCTTGATGGATGCGGTCACCCACTTCTGCAGGGATGTTGTAGGGCCTTGTCCATAATGACGCTTGCTTCCACCCGGAGAGGGCACAAACGCGTCCCCAACCTCCCATTTACAAGTTTGCAGACCGAGCTTATCTGGAGCATCTGTACAATTGACGGCTTGGTCGATTGCAGACGGGAATCGGGGGATGATCGCGGTAGACAGGTATTGACGAGGCCCAGTGAGTGCGGTAACCACGCGAGACGTGTCTAGGTCCACGCTTTGAGCGAAATAGACCTTGAGCGGTGTTTCTTGTGAGAATGGGAACGCAAGATAGGTGTAGAGTGTCGACAGGATGAAGATGATGAGAATAATACCGTTCAGCCAGCGATGCATGTTCATACTGAATGGTGCAAGGGGAAGCACAATGAGTAAAGCCAACATCGAAACCGCTCCATAAACTGCACAGCACGTCAGCTCACTAGGCTAACGCAATATGAAATCTGTAGGCACTCACCACCAAAAGGACTGGTTCCGTCTGTGAGCGTCTGGTTCATCGCAAGTAGCAAGATGACTGCAATATGAGACACTAGGATAACGGGCAGCGGAACAACAACCAACAGCTGGGCGATCCACCAGCCAATAGCACCCTGCTCTTCACCTAACGGCGTGGGCTGGCCATGCTGAGCAATGAGAGGTGTAATCTCTGTCGGCTCAGTTTCCTCAACAACGTCCACGCGCTGGTGCCCGTTCTCAGAGTCTTGGTGACCATTCTCGGCGGTGCCCACGGCATCGTAGTGGACACCGCGCACATAACGCCTTTGCCTTCCAACCTCTTCCTCGTCTTCGTATCCCCGAGCGCCAGCCATGCCTTCCACACACGCAAGCACAGCTCCTATGAGAACCACCGCGTTCCATGCAGTTATGAAATATGTTCCCCCAAGCGTGACGACTGATGTTGTATATACGAGCAGCGCCCATGTCAGAACATACTGATGGAGGAGGACAGACAGCTTCTGCTGCTCTGGGGCAGGGACAACGCCATGCTTCGTCAGTGGAAAGGTGAGAGCGAGGACTGTTGTGAGATAAGCCAGCGACAACGCAGACACGAACACAAGCCAAGGGTGAGTGTGAATGACCTAATGATCGAAAGTGAGTGAGCGCGGAGAACTAAGAAACTAGACACTCACGAATGGATTCAGATTCGCATATCCGACTACTAAAAGTACCTGGAAGCCAACACCAAGCAACAAAGCAGTCCAGAATTTGGACCAGACCCAAAAACCTTTGAGGAAAGATTTTATTTCTGCCGACGCACGCGCCACAAAACTCTCGTGGTGTGCATCACCATTCGCAGCGCGATAGTATCCAGAACGAATACGAGACGTGACCCTGATGATGTGTTCGAAGTAGACCAACATCAGGAGAATGACAGGCCCGACGATAAGGAGGATGATGTTCACAATCCACAGAGTTTGAAATGTGAACACGATCATGACCGTACCAAACACTGATAAGAGGAGAATTGTAAATGCAGCCAGGTGGAATAGCGAAAGAACCCACGGTCGAAATACACTGGCTCACTTCCTTGTCCGACGGACTCAGCCCTCGTTTGTCCCTTTACATCGTTTGCAAGCACGAGACTTGAGGACAGTGTTCCCTCCATCATCGCCCATAACGCGTTCTTGCTCTTGTCGCCGGACATACCAGGGATGGAGTCGTACTTCGTATGATACCTGCTCCTGCCACGGTAGAAAGCGAAATCTAGCCCCTTGAGTCCAGCTTGCTCATAAACCGAGTAGTCTGTACCACTGCGAATAACGCCACGCGAAAATGCATCGCCAGTAATGACATTTGCGTGTGGACGAGAAGTGCTCCAGGACGCCAAAGGAGCGCGAGAAGTCGCTCGGAAAAGTAATGGCCGTCTTGAGTATCGCTATCAGTAAAGTGGTACAGCACTTCTCATTTTGAATTGCTCACCCTCCCGCCGCAGCACCTTCAAGGTTCAAAAAAGTATCAGTGATATTGACCCACGGATGCTCTATGAAACTAACGAGCCAGATTAGTGAGTAGAATACAAAAGCAGAATTATAGCGTACACATGTGCTCCATTCAAGCCGTCTTCTTCGCCATTATTGATGTTGAAAACCACTGTTCGGCTCGGTCTGTTCTCTGCGAAGTACTTCACCATGCTCAAGAGCGTCACTACGCCCATACCATCATCCGTCGCTCCAGCAGCGGTGCTGACAGAGTCCCAGTGTGCACTGAGCAAAAGTCCACCTGATTCTTGATACTCCTTATCACTCCCCTCGACCTTGACCAATACATTGTCAGACTCGTAGTACACTGCGTATGGGCTGGTGGAGAGCAGTCCTGATGCCCAAGACGCATTTGAAGAAAGATCGAAATCGACGGAGACGTGATCATAGGAAGAAGCGATATCCTTCACGCGGTTCAAGATGTAGGAACGAACTAAAACATTGGCATGCGAATTGAAAGGATGCGGACGAGCGGCCACCTTAAAGAGCTGAATTGAATTGAACTCATTGCGTATCCTTGAAACAACGCACCTCGTGCAAGTCTCTGTATGCCTGCTGAAAATCCAAGCCCCGTGTATGCTTGGGCACAGAGGGGAGCTGGTCGGTGACTAGCAAAGTGCTGAAGATTGCCGCATAAATGACTGTTATGAGGATTGTAGTTGGAATAGTGCGAAACGCGAGCACAGCGGATAGCCCGCTAAGGAACCCCATGCTTGAACCTCGCCGAGCCAATACACAGCCTGTGAGCTGCAAACCTGGTGCTCAACGTTTGAATGTTGAACGTTGGCTACTAGCGTCTAATGTGTGGCTAATTATAAGCATGACGAACAGTAGTAAATATCGATCAATAATGGTCATGGGAACCGTTCGGTTCTCTTTCCTTGGCTACGACTCAGCCTAGTACGACGGCCTGATTCAACGTTCAACGTCGATGAGTCAATTCAATGTTCAACTACAAGAAGACCTAGTATCAACAGAATCCATGCTAGAACGAGGGAAGATAGACAATTTCGCGTGAGTCCTGCAAGATTTTACGTAGCTAATTTATGCCAGGAAGCGCATCCTTCAGATGCTCTTTCTTCAAGCATCGCGCAACCACACCACATGTCCTGCACTGTCGCTCCTTCACCTCAAATGCATCTTCACCATACCCACTGCTCGCCACCTTGGGGTGTCTATCACCGTGGTATGGCTTATTACCGTCACCATCAAGGTAACAGGGCGACGACAAGCAGTAGCTCACGCCAAAGTTCGACTTCAGGCAGCGGCAGGTGCCTGGCGGGCGATCAAAGTATGGCACACCTGTGGCTCACAGAGTCAGCATTGAAACTGGGGAAATGGAGGCCATGAAACGTACCTTGTATATCCAGATGAGTACAATTTTCGCAAATGGTGTAATCGCAAGTCGTGCACCGCTTAAAGGCGTCTCCTACATCCTCTGCACCATCTTCTTCATCCTCATCTGGAGGAGTGCCACGGAATCGCGAAAAACAGCCATCACATTTTGGCGCAGGAATCGGGTTCCGCCGACGCTCTTCCCAAGCCAATTCTTCCATCTTGTTGATGGTGTCCATCATCGACCCCGGCCCACCCCATTTTTTCATCATTTTGTCCACCTTGTGTAAGATGGCCGGCTTAATGCAGACGCTGCGCTTGTGCACCTTCCAGTCGATTTTCTGGCACTCCGCGCTAGAGGAGAATCGATATGTAAGACTGTAATTCTAATTAGGGCTGATGCCTGCCACGCACGAGCAGTAGCTGTCCCGGCCATCATCAGTCAAATCCAAGGTTTTTATCTCTCGTATCAGCTTGTACTCACATAGTTTTCTGACATTTTGAGCACCGTAACGGCTTTTCACACTTGATCTTGCACACACTACAATGGCGCATGATGGCGAAGGAAGAAAAGGTGGAAAACAGCAGGCTCAAGCGTCGAAGGACCGAAATGAGTTGTTCGGTAGCAGCAGCGCCGCGTGCTGATGTGGGCCTGAACCCTGCATAGTTTTATGTCATGGATCACCAGGAAGAGGTGTGTCTCCCTCCTTCATTAATATTGCACATTGCTGGGTGGGCGGACACCTGACAGATAAATCCTTTTGACCACCTGCTGCGAAACTCCAATTTCTCTGCTATTCCACCTGTGAGTTCAATACATCATATTTAATCCTCCCATACCAGCCATTGAATTCATCAATAAAAACACCATGGAAGACACCTGAGTTCTCGTGAATTCCGTCTGTCTCGTCCTTGGCGACAAGTCACAACATCCACATTGCTACTTTGCTACGAGATGCGCTCAAAGTGCGCAACATCCTTAACAGGCAACGAGCGCCGAGCCATGTTATGTTCCTGACACTACCGAAGGATAGGCTAGACGACCAGGCCCTGCTCGTATTTGGCCGCTGATACTGAAGCGGCAAGTGAATATAGGTTATCTTTCAATACAGCCTCCCTTACGCAAACGCGAGACTCCTGCTTCATGCACAGCAGGCTTTACGACCATGCGACGAAAATCTTTGAGCGTCCGCTACCCATAAATGTCTTCGCTGGAAAACGGTCACCATACTGCGATGTCGCAAACAACACCATATCTAGCAGGACCCCGGCGACGATTCCTCGTCAAAAGCTGAAGGGGAAATTTTTAAATTGGACTTTTAATTTAATTTCCCCTTCAGCTTCTGAAACTGCTGCCCAAGATGTTGTATATACTTCTAGCCAGGGTTCGACATTTCTGCAGTACCTTGTGGACGCCTACACTCCGTTTACCCAACTTCATACGCTAGCAGCAGTATCGAGTGAGATGAATGCCATGGCGAGACTGACGCTCGAGGATGGGTTGGAGGAGTCAGACTCTGGTCAATTCCATGTATATCATAGTTTTAATACAAAGGGATCACGCCACATGGGCACGGGCATTCACCATTCGGACTCAACGTACATACTTACTGTTTTCTGTCGTCCCAATCTGGTATCAATGGATCTCCAGACGACGCCAATCCGACCGTTTCCAAACAAGTCTTCAAGTCTCCCAAAAAATGTCGAGATACATGCTTCTCTACCTTCATTAATTCATACTGGCAAATTGAGGCTGGTGACGAAGCTTTCGGATGTTGAGCGGCCATAATGAGAGCAAACTCGTCGAGCGTGCGTGAATCGTCAGAGAATAGGTTGGATGTCTGGCTCGAGATCTTGCAAGTTGATACCTTGAATCACACAATCGTACTAGCTACTTGAGTTGCAGGACATGGACTCAAGAGGTGGCAATTGGCACTCAAGTTGTGATAGCTGAATGTGGTGTCGATTCGCGTACATACTGCCGCGCGTAGCACACATCGGTAACAGACGAAAGGGTCACCAGTGTATATAGGACGAGGGCAGGACTAATGCATGATTGGGATTTTAGGGTATATACGTAGTATGCATCGTCAAGGTACAAAGCGCGACTGCTAAAGCGCTGAACTCTGTGAAATCTAATAATACAGCCCCCAAGTCTCTCGAAATAAAAATACATATACAGCTACAATATTTCCAGGGTTCTGATGTCCATCATGCTGTGGACAGATGTGCCATCCATGACTTGAGCAATGATATCGTGATCCGATGCAATCCTCTTATATTCTCCACCGCGCTGCTGCGCTAGTAAAAATGCGCCGAATGGCTGCCCGAGACGAACGATCAATCTTAATGCACGTGAGTAAGAATCCGAATAAGCCAACTCTTCGTCTCCGATCCAATCACCGATAGACTCGTCAGAGTCGTCTAGCGGAGACTCGGGCTGAGGCCAATCTCCCAAGCTTCCCGCATCGCCTGCGAAGTCAGGCAGCTCGAGGAGACGACGATCCCACGGAAGGACGAGTAAGAACGTCTGTCGAGTGGGTCGGAGCCGTGAGAATTGGAGCAGCCTCTCCTCCGTGGTGATCAGCAGATCACCAAGCCCATCTGCCTTGACACCGTATGTGATCGATGTCTTGTGGGCTGCACAGGGTTTCCGTCTAATTTCTGTGACAGGAAATACAATGCAAGGCAGACGGAGTCTGCAGTTCGCAAAGCGAGGAGCGCTCAGCTGCTCAAGCTGGTCAAACAATTTTGAAGCCTGACCCACGGTCACAGTGTGTCGTAGAGTAGAGACCGCTGTCTGAATTTCGTCTTCAGATAAAGTTGGGAATGTGCATGGCGGAGCTGCGTATGAAGTGATGTCGGCTGGAAGACAACTATTGAACTCGGATGGTTGTCCAATCCAGTCGAGGGCAGTGATGTCCCCTGACCGAGCTACGATCTCCTGCAGGAGCCGTCCGAGCGCGTTTTGCGCGTTTTCGCCATAAAGGATAGGTAGTTGGATGCCGAAGATACCAAACAATGAGTATGCGATGTCTTCCGGTGCAGTAGTGACACGCATGGACGCCCATTGGAGTTTCTCTCGGGCATTCCTCATACCAGGTTGGAAAGCGAGAATAACACGGGCATCTATACCCGTCGCATCCTCCAACTCATGCATAATCTCCACAGACTGCTTGTGGTTGGGGGAGATGTCGTCAAGATATGGAGTCCAATCCTGTTGGTAGAAGCGAATGACTTTAGAAGCGAGGAATTCCGGGACGGTCCATCCTCGGGTGTTCCAAACGCTCTTCGCTAGTGCGCCAGATTTAGACGAAGGCGAGACATCCGAGAGGTACACGACCGTAAGCGCTGAATGATGATACCAGGCAAACGTGGAGTTGATTGATTTTTGAAGTTCTGCGTTGTTGTTCTGGTCGATGCAACAGGAATCAACCCAGGCCCAGTGATAGCCTGCCTGACGGGCTACTTTGCAGAATGACTGCAGCTTCGTGAGACGAGGTGCATTCAACTTGTACACGATCTTGTCTTGGATGTCGTGCAGCAGCGGCTCGTTCTCTTCCCATCTATGGGATAGCATGACGTAACGGAAGTATGTCGCAACTGTGTCTGCGATGCGCCCCACCGGGAGGTCTGGATGTGTCATCACCGATGACAGAAGCTCATTGTACTCTGTGCTTTCTTTGAAGGCGCTTATCTGCGCTCCTCGATCACATAAGCGTCCTGTGGTGGTGTTAAACAGACGAAGTGGGGCGGTGTAAAGTTGAGCGTCGATGGACTTTTGAATGTCACCTTCTGCTTTGGATGGACTAATATACTTCTCGCGCAGCTCTGAGGAAATAGTTGAGCATCTGGACACATGGGTGATACTCAGGGCTTACTTCGTATCGGCGTGTCATGAGCACTATCCAATTTCACGAGCATCATTTGGAAGGCCTTGATAGCTTCACTATAGCGTCGTGCAACATGAAGTACCATGTGCTTCAACTGGTATACAACACGAGACGAAGGCTCGACTTCAATGACCTATGTATTTCCAATGTAAGAATCGGCTAATTTGGGAGAATGTTATGTACCTTTTGCGCATCGAGAAGCGCATCCTCACAAAACGTTTTGTCCGATCTGGCGTTGATGCGGTTTGCAGCTATTGTACTGCTTGCAGACCTCAGAGTCAAGGAGGGCTGAACGGGACCTGTATTGATTGCGAGGATCTGTAGCAAGACGGATATTCAAATAGTGTCTCCATCAGATTCGAAGATGAAAACATGCCATTGACTTGGAAGTTTGAGTTTGTGACTTGGCGGTCACAAGGCGCGGGATGAGATGACGAAAGGCCTGAAGACCTGTCATGTGATGTCCGACCTTAAATGTGTCCCACTCCGGTATGGCGGGATCTTCACTGTCGCCCGCTGAAAGCAGGGATGAGCTGCGATTGGGCGTCCGCCGCTCGAGTGATAGTATATGCGCGTGACCCTTCAATGTCGCGAGACATTTCCTTGCAGCTGAAATATAAGAAGAGGTTGCCGCACGACTGAACATTTCGGATAAGATCAAAAAAGGGGGTGTAAAATTGAAGTATACGATAGACTGAGAATCGAGAACGAGGGGAAGAACGAAGAGGTACAGCGCACCTTGTGGAGGAGGTAATGGGCCTTACCCTCCTTAAATATGGGCGAGCTTATATGCGTTTCTCATTGAAGTACTCCTAGGCAGTGCATGCAATATTTACTATATATTTAGATTTCCAGATCTAGTTTTCACACGACACGCACGTACGTTCTAATTCGGCAACTTCACTATAGGCGCTCGTGATACCGAAAACGTTCCTTATATGTCCTTATACACGGCATAAACTCGCGAACTATTACCTTTGGATAATTTCGCGCAATGTTACATTTCCTCCAGATTTCCTCACGTTCTCCTGGATCCAAATTATCTCACCGTGTATTGTACGACTTTGTCAAATTACCATGCGCATGTACATGCATACAGCGCTCTATAGCTCTATAGTAGTAGCTATGACGTCGACAACGTCGACATATTGCAAGTCGCGACGATATCGTCAAAATGACAAGTCCCGTTTCTTGCAGTTACACAGAACTTGAAGTCCCTGTCATCGACGCAACCAAGTACTGTCCTACGAGGTGGCAGTGGATCATGATCTACTGAAAAGTAACGAAGGAGGAAGAAGTTTTCACACGGGAGACACGCAGTTCCGGCGAATTTCTTGATACCCAGAATAAATGCAGGCTCCTAGGGCACCTAGTACACTGCTTTACGCGGAGGGTGATGGCACCAATCAGTGAGTGATCAATTTTTCAAACCCAGCATAACTTTAATCCTTCAAAGCTTCAAGTACTGGCGAGGTTCGGTTTGCTTGCACATTTTTGTGTCGACCCTGAAGTTTTGTCCCGTTTCTGGCAAGCAGCGTCCTTAATGCGCAGGATAAAGGCAGTTACCACATAAGTCCTGTGCAGTTATTCAGAACACTGACATCCTTTTGCTTTACCCATAACAAGGCCCTCCCAGGCTCCTTCCCACCACTGGTTGAGAGAGAGAGGGTGTCTACAGTCTTTCTAACCCTCAACAACCGGCCCTCCTTAAGTAGCTTCATCACACATCACACAACTTCTTTTTTAATGGCGGAGATGGATGATCCTGCCATACCGCAGTGGAATGCATCTGCTTGGAAGCGATGAACAACCAGGCTTGGATTCTGCTCCATTCGCAATCTAATCTCGCATGTTTTTTGCTGCCGGGCACTCACCTTCCTGACTTAAATAGGCATTAGGAATCTAGGATCTAGTTCTAGAACATGACTGGAAAGTTTAGCGATGCCCCGTGATGTCAATAGACGCTGGTGCTACCCTGTTAGGTAAATCTATACCATGCCTCTATCAAAGCGCTAGCTGTGGCGGGAATCTTCTCCATGTCACATCTTCATTTATTTATAGCATGCAATGGTATCGGATCCGACGGAATCCTCTTATATTCTCTGCCGCCTTGCTGCACTGGTAAAAATGCGCCGAATGGCTGTCCGACACGAACAAACATTCTCAATGCACATGAGTAAGACTCTAAATCAGCCACCTCCTCGTCTTCAATCAAATCAACGACAAACTTGGGCTGAGACCAATATCCCAAGCTTCCCGCATCACTTGACTTAGAAGCTTGAGCTTGAGTAAGACACATGATGAGATGATGAAGGGCCTGAAGTGACCTTTCGGGGGATGTCCGGCTTTGTTCCGAGTGAATGCGTCCCACTCCAGTATGACGCGATCTTCACTGTCGCTGGAAGAAGGGGTGAGCTGCGGTCGAGCGTCCGCCGCTCGAGTGATAGCACGTGCATGTGATGTTGCGAGGCGTTTCCTTGCGGCTGAATTACAAAGAGGTTGCTGCACGATTCACAGATAGATCGAGGCCTGGTGGAAGAACGAAAAGGTACAGTACAGCTTCAAGCTGTGAAGGCCGACCACGTCTGCCAAATACGATCCTCCTCCTTGGAGTATGAGGGCAACAGCTCCGGGAAGGAACCCGCACAGTGAAACCGCCCAGCATTGTGAGCATCGAACTTGTGGAGTCGGTCCTTGCTAAAATTGGTCCATTAGCGCGTCAGTAACCAACACTCTATTAAAAAGTGTCAGTGACATATTAGCCTGTGAGTCAACGCACTTCATCAACCACCTCACAAACTGGTCACAGAATGTGTTTGACGTGTTGACATGACCATCGGAACCTCCAAACGAATATCCTATATTCTGAGGAGACCCCTACATTCAGTCAAGCGAGTGGATGTGAAAACTCACTGCGATTTCTGCAGAGTACTGAAAAACAGTGCGTTCGGTTGCCGATGAGTGTGACAACATCATGAGGCTTGGATCACAACCGCGTCGCGAATAGGTCCAATCAAGACAGGCAGAGAGAGAGCTAACAATACGATAGAGCGAGTCAGTGATGGGTAGATTGACGGTTGCGAACACAACTTGGACCAAGGACAGCCTGAGACTCAAACTGTGATCATACTCGCTCACTCGCTCACTGGGCTCGGGCACTTGGGAGTGGCATTCAAACAGCGTACAACGCTATAAGAAAGGAACATACCAGATAAACTCGAGCACTTCTATTTGAAAGCCTCATTCATGTCTGCAGGTCAGGTCCTTTGAGAAACGTCAGCACGTAGACTGGGTTTTAGCTGCACTCCGTATTCAAGACTGTCCTATCATGCTAAGGGAGTGCTGGCTGTGCTTCCAAAAAAGAATACTCACGTTGATAGTTTCTATCCATTATGACGTAGGATCTAGAACCTGATGAGACCAGTCCAAGAAATTTCAGGATCCAGTTAGTTACACCTGTGACTCCCACACAAGTGTACTAATAAGAGGTGATAGACCCGGGCCTCCGCACCTCTAAGCCGAGGGGGTTATAGTGAATCCAGGCTAG
>KN835720.1:1290-14087 GCA_000827255.1 Suillus luteus UH-Slu-Lm8-n1 | reverse complement strand
CTGGGTTTTCATTCTAAGTCGCTTACCATTGAAATGTCGTCAGTTCTCCTGTTGGGCTATGGAAATGCAGTATACCGTGGCGAGTGAGCAATATTTTTACTAGCATCGTCACCACTTTAGGGTCGGGTTCGAAATCATAGGATGTGAGGCTTGAGCACAAAGAAGATGGAGACAATGGTGCGGACATTTCAGGATATATCAGTGCAGCAGGGCGGTTATTAAGTATTTCAAATGGTCTTTCTGCAGGTCAATCATCCCAGCGCCATCGTGTTCCTGGCGCCATACGGCGGTAATAGCGATTTCAAATGTAATACCCCCTTCTGGCCCTACATCATCGCAGAGCCATCGATCCTAGGCCGCGAATAGTCATATGCTGTAATTGCGACGATGTGCGATTATTCTTCTGCCAGGATACCAAATCTAATTTAACTCTTGACTTCTAGTACAGAGGTCCGTTGTTTCCTCCATGTCGGCGTCTGGTTACACTTGCATATGCAAGCGCAAGTTTACGGCGCAGAATTACTACAGTCAACACCAGCGCTCATGCTTGCACACAAAAAAACGTCTTTCATCTGCAATAACGTCTTTGAAGGACTTCGTCACTCGACGAAAAAAGCCGCGCACCTCGCACGTTGAGGACGTGCCTTCCATGACCCTTGCATCACTTACTGTCCAGCCAGTGTCGCACGCCTACAACAGTCCTGACGATGCAACCACCTCACATCCTGAAGATCCAGCCTCTCCGCCCAACCGTTGTCAAGATTCTGTCGGAGTCCATCGCCAATGTGACCCCGATGGAGGGAGTGGTGATGAAGCGGAGATGAGTTTAGCGCAATGAAGACCCAGGCGTCAGAATCGACAGCTGCCACAGAGATTCAGGGACGTACTCCCTCAGCCCCCACCGACCGTTCCTGCGCAACTCCGCCAACTACCTCCGCAATCCGTTGGATGTGTTGTCCGCCATCAGGATCACCCAGCCGTACCAGTGCGCTCAGTATTTCGTACCCCCCCCCAGCATCTTTGGGCTAGTGCATCAGTACTTCTCCGCTACACCCCCATCCCACGATCCAGAAGAGTATGTGACTATGATGGACCTCTCCTTCATTCCTACGGCACCCCAGGATATTCCCATCTCGAGTAGTGATACGCTCTATCATCCCTATCCCAATCGTTCCTCGTTCCAGCTCGGTGATTGGTACTGGAATCAGGGACTCCAAAAGTCTCAAGCCACCTTTATGAAGCTGTTGGAAATAATGCGCGCCAGTGATTTCAATGTTACTGATGTTAGCTCTATGCACTGGAAGAACATCAACTCTATGCTGGGTGCGAATGAGTACGATGAGGGAGACGAGGATGAATGGCATGACGAAGACGCTGGATGGAAGAGAACGCCGGTCTCCATCGAAGTGCCTTTTTCCCGCACTACGGAAATACCAGGGCCCCGGGTGTATGAAGCCGCACATCTCTACCATCGGTCATTGGTCTCTGTTTTGTGGGAGAAGCTCTTGAACTCTCGAGATAATAAATTATTCCACTATGAGCCGTACCAGTTACGCTGGAATCCTGAACACCTGGACGCAGAAGTGTCTATACACGGCGACTTGTACACGTCGCCAGTTTTTCACGAAGCCCACGTGGAGCTGCAAGAATCGGTCGGAGAACCTGGTTGTGACTTGCCCCGAGTCGTAGCTGGCATTATGTTGTGGTCAGACGCCACGCAACTCACATCATTTGGCAACGCAAAACTTTGGCCTACATATATGTATTTCGGTAACGAGTCTAAGTATCGCCGCTGCAAGCCGTCGTGCAACTTAAGCAATCATGTTGCGTACTTCGAGACGGTATGCCTTGCTAATGGTTTACTTCTATATCCTACTGACTATCACATTGCTTAGCTTCCGGACTCGTTGAAAGATTTTATAGGGGGGAAGGGAATGACCAGCGAGTGTGCAACCCATTGTCACAGGGAGTTCTTTCATGAACAGTGGAAGATCTTGCTGGATGACGAGTTCCTTGAGGCGTACGAGCACGGTATTGTGATCTGTTGCTGCGACGGTATCAAGCGCAGATTCTATCCGAGAATCTTCACTTACTCTGCCGACTATCCAGAAAAGTAGGTAATTTTTATCAGTCGTTTAACACCATTGATTCTATTGTCTCCAGAGTGCTTATAGCAACGGTTCGAAACTTAGGAGGGTGTCCGTGTCCTCGATGTTTGATACAAAAGCATCGAATCCAGAATATGGGCAAGCTGCAAGATTGACAACAACGCAGGACTTTGGCTCGCGATGATGAGAGAAGACGAATTCTCGTGGGCACTGCTCGCAAATTGATTTATGAACAGAACTTAGCGGTTAGCAGTGCAGCGGTGGAGCGTATCCTCAAACCCCATTCATGGGTCCCAACTTCGGTGAGGCCTGAATTGTTTCAACAACAAACCATACATTGCTAACCATTCCCAAGAACGCTTTCTCAGATCGCCTTGGTCCTCTGGGGTTTAATATTTTTGCTGCGCTCGTAGTTGATCTTTTACACGAGTTTGAGCTCGGCGTTTGGAAGTCTCTTTTTATTCACCTGTTACGCATCCTTGTGGCACACGATAAATCTCTTATCCATGAACTGGACCGGAGGTATGCAAGTATCGTCACGCCAGCACATCAATATCTTATTTCTACAAACAGATACCGGGCAACCCCGACGTTTGGTCAAGCGACTATTCGAAAATTTTCTTCCAACTCGTCAGAGATGAAGCGGATGGCGGCTCGCAACTTTGAGGACCTTCTCCAGGTATGAACTCTGTGCCATTGATATTGTAGTGTCTGACGCAATGTGCAGTGCTCAATTCCTGTCTTCGATGGTCTTCTTCCTGAACCCCACAACATGTTCGTGCTCAAATTGCTATTCACGATGGCGCATTGGCACGGGTTAGCTAAGCTACGAATGCACTCCGATTTGACTCTTGAGATTATGGACGGAGTCACGTCGGCCGTCGGTCAACAGTTCAGGGAATTCAAAGCGAGTGTTTGTGCTGCTTACACCACGCATGAACTTCGTCGGGAGGTCGAGGCTCACACGCGACGCCAGTTAAAACAAGCAGCCAAACAAAATGGTGTGCGCATTGACAAGCAACGCGCTCCGGCTGGGACTGCTCCGAACAATGTTAAGCGTATGAAGGTTTTCAATCTTCAAACCTACAAGTTTCATGCTTTAGGAGATTATGTGTCGACAATCCGCCAGTACGGCACGTCTGACTCGTACAGTAGCGAACCAGTTCGTGTCCTGCCCTTCGTGTCCGGACTTAACTTATTGATTTTCCAGGGCGAGCTTGAACATCGTTCACCCAAGGCTAGATATTGTCGCACGGATCGCAAATTATTCGTGAAACAGTTGACTCGAATCGAACGTCGTCAAGCTCGCATTCGTCGTGTGGGCGACAGGATTGCTCATCGTCCCCACATTGAAATCACGGAGTTAGCGAGAAATCCAGACTCCCACCACCACATCGGCCTGACACAAAAATATCCTGTACATATAGGATCTTACTTACGCATGCATGAAGGCGATCCGGCAACCAAGGTGAGTCGCAATCATACTTGCGCAAACACTCTCACATACTTCTGCAGAATTTTATGTCGAAACTCAAACTTCATTTATTGCGTCGGATCACGAAGTCGAGAGATCTAGATGATGACACTAGTTCGATTATCCTCAAAGATGATCGAATGTACCATCACAATATCGCTAGATTTAATTACACCACCTACAATGTTCGTAGAGCTCAAGACGTGGTCAACCCAAGGACTTCCCACTGCAACATAATGGTCCTCAGCACCGATAACGATATGGGACCCCAAGGCCACAGGTTCATCTATGGTAAGGTGCTGGGTATATACCACACTAATGTAATCTTCATTGGACGCGGCATGGTTGACTACACGCCAATCCGAATGGAGTTTCTATGGATTCGGTGGTACGAGCCCGTAGACCAAGTCTCATCCTGGGATACCTCGACATTGGATCGTATTAGATTTCCGCCAATGGCTGATGAACACTCGTTCGACTTTCTGGATCCAACCGATGTCCTTAGGGGGTGCCATATCATCCCTTCTTTCGCTAGCAAAAGGTGACGCCCTAACGGATCGGGTATATCAGCATGTGCAGGGGACAAGGATGATTGGCGTGCGTATTATGTCAATCGGTGAGTGCTACTCCAACTTTATTTATGACTTATGTTTAGTTCATCGCCTTAGGTTTGTGGACCGCGATATGTTGATGCGGTTCCACTTCGGTCTTGGAGTTGGGCATACATACTCTCACTATCGCACGTCACAGGCTAATTCTCAGGATAAATACATCGCAGGTTTCCTCGATGATGTTGACACCGAGGATGATGAGGAAGTTGGAAGTCATTCTGAAGACGGCGAGGAAGACGATGCTGAGGATCAGCAGGATGAAGGCTCTGACTCGGAAGCCACTGAGCAACAGTTTGGCTCCAGCAGGGAATCGGTCTTATCTCAGTTTGATGAGATGTACGATAGTGATCTAGAACTAGATTACGAGAACTAAATTTTAGGGCACTCTCTATTTCGTTCACGGGCAACTTTATGGCGCAGTAGCAATCAAGTATGATGGTGCCCACCAAACGGCGCACGTAATAAGGCTGGCAGCTTCTCGATGGCGCCGCAGTGACCGATCCTCATTATGGGCCACGCGACAAAATTGCATCAGGTACGTACATGTAATACACCGCTCTGTCTTGCGCGCTAAACCTAAAGTCAGCTCGATTAGGGTGTATGTATGTATGTAATTCACTATCGTCGCTCTAATACAGGGCTTCTTCGATGGCGCTATGGTGTCCAGTTGGCATTTTGTGAATGGAGGAATGAAGACATAAAACCTCCTTGGTCTGTGCGCACAAAAGGTTGTGGACTAACCCTTAAATACGCATTCTACACCAATTTCTATCACAATGTCTACCCTCAATCACAATCTGGGCGATATTGCGACAATGCATAGTAATGCGCTTATTTTCGATCCCACATTGCCTGGGTTCCTCTCACTCTCTGTAGGTCGTGTTTTGGTCTTGTAACACCAGTCTACCGAACTCACATTGTATCATCAGGATATGCCTACGTTTGACGTTGATTTTGCAGGATACTTGTCGCTGGGCCTTCACAGTCAGACCACCATCTGTCCCCTCTACGTAAGGATTTTTTTATACCTTATCTCGCATCCCTAATGATCATGTTATGTTGTAGTGCCCCGTCGCCGGTCTCAACATTGTAGGAGATTTTATTTTGCGGGCGTCTTATAACTTACTTGCTCTCAGCTGAAGGAACAACTGGCTTTGTTCGCTTATGTTGTAGCCCCAATGGTGCATAATTCCTCATATGAGGGGGCACCAAGCAACGAGGTTCCTGTGTTCATTTTGGCGGCAAGTTCAATGGCAATCGCACCACATCTTCCTGCTCATTTGTTGTACAGCAGCACGAAAGCACTGTGCCGCTCTTAAATTTGCCATGGGTGAGAGGCAGGACAGGCAGCGATAATGCGCTGCATGGTGTGTATGACTACGTAAGTCTGAGTCCGCCTTGCAATATATCATATTCTTATCCCCCGACATTACAGGTTGGTATGGCCCGGCCCCACGAGCCTCCGACTATCATACATCTTGCACAATTTCCTTCCGGGTACCGTCACATTGATACTGCCGAGTCGATCGACGGATCGGAGTCAATCCTCCAGACCACCTGGGTTGATTTGTCAGTCATCGCCTCAGCAGTAGGAAGCAGTAGGCGACCAATCCGTCCTAAGAAGCTTAAGGCCGAACACAGCCTCCACAAAATTATGGAGGCATGTCCAAATTGGTGCAAGGCCCTCGCGTACCTGCGCGTCTATCTGAGGGTTTATATATGCTGCGGCCGCACTGACAACCCTCATCTTCTCACTAATGTAGAGTATGCTGAGCGCAGACTTGAGTTCATCCGAGCCTTATGGCCTCGAGCATTGGAGCGTGCACACATCGCTCCCCAAGATTTGGAAATGGGTAGGGAACTGTTTAGTGTCTCTCATACATGTACTGAATATTTTCTAGTGCTCACCAAAGACACCAAGCTTCCGATGTCGCACCACGAGGTGTTGGCGCTCGTATGTGTTATTTCTTCTTCATTTCCTTGTCTTATTTCAAGATAGACGAGTCCGTGGATCACACAGTTCTTGTATGATAATCGTCGAGTAATCACCTACTCCATGGACGACCCTCGTATTTTCGGCCTCGGCAACTTCTTCGGCTTGGCCCTAAGGCACAGCATCGAGGCCCTCCTCTGCATGTTCACGCGACCCCAAGCATATTCACTCCCAATCAGTGTGAGTTTTGAGAATTTGCTTTCGTGGTTACACCTTCATTTTGCCCCGCAGGTCAACGGGTTCAATACCTTCCTGAATCATCAGGCCGCGACAGAGATGGTTTTCCACATCGTGTTCAGGACCACGGCCACGAACCGTATCCGTCTCGTTATGGCTGATCTGGAGCCAATGACATTCAGAAGCGCTGCATATCCCCCAGCAGACACTTTGGCCTTGGTGGGATCGTGTGTAGGTGCCCTTAGTCGGCTATCTAGCGTCTTGCTCACGTTTATGATCCCACTAGTGCTATCAGTCGCTCCTCACAAGGCTCATAAACATGTGGGGTGCTAATGACGTCATGCCACAATATCCCCCCGTGACCCAAATACACGCTGAACTATGCGAGACAGTCTTGATGCTCCTGCAACAAGATGAGGACCCAGGCATTGACCAATTCAGGGCCGGAATGAGACGGTTTTGCATCCTCACGTAAGTTTACATGATATCGTATTGTATTAGGGCTAATGGCAATGCAATGTGCAGTGAGACCGATGTTTTCCGTATCAGCCGACCAAAACGGATGCGACGAAATGCGGCCTAACATCGGTGAAATTTATTTGTCCGTGTTCCAGTTGTAGCATCTCCAATGAGTTCCTGAAGTGTACTTAGTCAGACTGCAAACGTGTTGTAATTGTAGAAATTATACAGCTGCGCCCTGAAGTTATCCCCTGCGCCGCTGTTCCATCAGAAATAACAGTGTTTCCCGATTAGTCTTCTGTTAGTGCGGATGCACCTCCTACTTCAAAATTGTATCCGAAACACCACGGAGAACATAGACTTCTCAGTATGTATGTGCCAATGCATGAGGGGTCGCTAAACTTATTTGTGCTTTTTTTTTAGAGTTTGATGGTTATCGTGTCGTTTGATCGCCATCGCGTCGTTTGACGTTTGATCGCCATCGTGTCGTTTCCCCATCGTGTCGTTTCCCCATCGCGTCGTTTGATCGCCATCACTCCTTGGCAAACTATTGAATAGGATGTGTGGTAACCACAACTCTCGTGAGAATATACCTTTACCTCTATCTTGCTACATCCATTCAACATGACCAACTACAGTTCCCATTTTCTTGGGATTGAACAGACCGAGACGTCCTTGATATCTTGGCTCTCGAGCCAGGAGCGAGACACTGTGAGTGCGCTTACATGCTTCGTATCTTTTTCTAACTTGACTTCCAGCTTCCAGACTCCCTCCTTGTCACAGCTTGCGTGCTGTTTGGATGGGTCGACTCCCACGATCTTATAGCTCTCCTTGACGTGAGCCTTAGGGAGATTACGACGCAGGTTCAGCAAGAACAGGACACTATACAAGTGTCCTGTTCACAAGGGAGGTGTTGGATGGAGGACAGGATGTATCGAGCGCAAATCGAAATATCTTTGTTCAGCACCGCAATTGCCAACTTGTGCGAAGAGCTGGAACGTAGAAGTTACCCGAGTGAGTTACGCTTTTTGAAAGATCACGTTTGGCACTCAAAATTTATTCTTAGATTGCCCGAAGAAAATGCCTATAGTGAATGACTCGGATGTTATGTGTGTGAAACCAAACCCGCCGTGCAGTTTGGTCATCTGCGATGACTTCCGACTTGCACTATCTACTCGAGACAAATGTGCTGCTTCGGATAAATGCAATGCGTGGCTTCTCGCGTTGCATGGCGATGCGCGGTTGGAGTCTGATGCAAACCAAATGCCATTTGGTTTCCCGCAAACTCAAACTCCAGAACTTTCTCACTTTTATGATTACCTTCAAGGAGTAGGTGTCATTAATCTTACGGTGGTTGGATTCTGATGTGACACTGCAGCCCGACGATCGATTTCTCACCCTACCTCGCCTGTTAAAAACTTGGGTCGATAATGTCGCCTTTCGTGCATACATTAATGCATGCTTGGCAGAAAGCAAATCGTCATGCGTTGCTAACAGCGACAGCTTCAAAGCAAAGGAACACAAAGTTCTAGGCGCGCTCCAGTCGGATATCCATGTGTTAGGCCTAAAGAAGCAGCGCGCGCAGGTCGAAGTGGATATGCTTTCTGACGCCATAGCCCGGATGTCTGAGTTCGAGCGCACTGATGATGGTGTGCATGCAATCACTATGCTCTTGTTCCTGATACTGAAATGACTGTAGGCTCATCAAGTCCAATGACGTCTGCGTCACATCTGCCTGAAAGCTATGTTGGCTCATCCGATGATTGGCTTTCGACTTCATATGCCTCTTCCGATATCTCGTCACGTCTGTGACGCTCATGTATCACCATTTTGTAGCCGTTCCCTTTTTCCGATCGAACTACCTGGCATACATCCATTACAGCGTTTGCTGTTGTACGATTCCCAAGTTGCAAGTCGCGTTCTCTTATGTATGCTACCCCTCTCTCAATATGTCTCTTATAACCAACGCTATTTTATGATTCCCAAGTTGCAAGCTGCGTTCTCTTATACATATTGTAAGGACGGGACGTTTGATCCCGCGGAACCAATTCGTGTCATTGCCATGTGCGCGCTCCACGTGAATTCCTCTTCTGCTCGCCCATTTGTGCTTTTCAGGTGTGCGCACTCCACCTCAACTACTCATCTGCTCGCCCCTTTGTACTTTTCAGGTGTGTACTCCACCTGTTCTCCTTTCTGTTCTAACGCTCAGTTTTCACATGTTCTGCGATGCTGCATTGAATTTCATATTTGTGTCCTCCTATCCTCTTTGCAGTGCTCAATTTTCCCGTCTCCTCACTCTGTCTTTCATTTCATTCTCTCAACATCAATTCGGCGCTATGGCTACGTCCTGCACTCTTCATGGTATTGTCGGAATTCAGGACGCTGCTCCTTACGCGCGCTGACTGTGTCACGGTCATGTCCCGCTCTCAGTGGGTGAGCTATCTCATTTTTCGAGCTTCTTAGGCGACGTTGACAGTGCCACGGTCACGTCCTGCCCTCAGGACGTGCGTGATCTTGTTTTTCGAGGTTCTTAGGCGACACTGACGGCGTTATGGCCATGTTCCGCTCTTAGTGGGTGAGCTATTTCATTTTTCGAGCTTCTTAGGCGACGTTGACAGTGCCACAGTCACGTCCTGCCCTCAGGACGTGCGTGATCTTGTTTTTCGAGGTTCTTAGGCGACACTGACGGTGTTACGGCCACGTCCCGCTCTCAGTTGGTACGTGATCTCATGTTTCGAACGTCTTAGGCGAGGCTGATGATACCACCATGTCCTGCTCTCAGGAAGTGCGTGATCCTCCTTCACATCCTCGCCTTGACAAAACGTCTGTATCTGGCGCGGAGAAACATGTCATCATTCAGGGAACGATCACTGATGTTGATCACAACCGTTGCATTCCCCGTGTCCATGATATCACTCTCGGTCCTTCTACTAATGTTGTTGAACATCGCCGGACTTTCAACGGTTGCCAAGGACTGACTCTAGAACGAGCAGTTCTCGACGTTCGCACAGACGCTTTCGCACACGGTCAATTGTATACAGTGCTGTTGAGAGTACGGAATCGGGATGACATTCGTGCCCTATTCTCGCGGACGAAGAAAGGTTGACAGGAAACGTTGTGTATTCATCTTTGCTCCTGTGAAGCTTCATGTACACCTTAGTTGACAGTCAATGAGGATGCTATATTGAGAGTGACGGTGAAGTAGGGCACGGTCTATGAATGTTCGGATAAATTTGTCAAGATAAAGATCGAAGTCGGCACTGGTGCAGTCAGTCGTGAGCAAACTCCACCTCTCATAAACTTTGACGCTCCTCTCATACCTAAACAGCGAATAGACAAAGGAGGCCTGGATCTATAAAGCTCACAAGCACCTCAACTTGAACTTGAAATCCCTCCTCCCCAACGGGAACTTTATACCATATTTCCGCCCCCCACTGTCCGTCACGACCCTCCCCACACCCTCACTAGCCCTTTGTTCACTGGATCATAAACATCAGAGTAATCGAACGCGAAAAACGAAGTAGTACGTACCATTTAGCGGTGGTGATCTTTTGTGAGATGATTGAACCTTCTGTTAGCTTTGCTTTCAAGCTGTGATACCCAAACGACCGCTGATCTGAGGTAAGTGAGTGATCGTTCGAATATTTGAAGTGACTTACGGCGTTTTGTGGTCCCATAACTTTACTGATTCGATGAGTGCACGAGATAGCGAAGTAGTACCAGGAGGCTGTAAATAGTAACTTCTTACGCCACACTACCATATGATTTCGTCTCCGTCATTGAGAGGCCATCGAGCTCATTCATTTATCGCACCGACTTCTTCTATCTTTCAAAGTGCGAGAGGTAAGCTATGAGTCTTATCGGATATCATACCCGCCAACAGTCGTTGTTTCGAGACTTGGTCTTCTGATGCATACTTGCTTCAGATCACATTGCTCATGGCACTTCGGCGGTACACAGCATCAATCGATGGTACAATTCCAGTCCCTGCCAAGCTCAGGCTGAACCGCCGATCCAGTCAATCTGCGCGCCAGTGCCATCCTCGTTCTTCCTTCCGTTCCACTGACCCACCTGCACACAGGTAGTACAAATCATAACAGCGACGACAAGCACAACTCCGATCTTAGCTCGACATCACTGTCGGATCCTATGAAGCTGGATGATCAGTTTGAATGGGATCTTGAGATTGTGGATGCTTCCCCTGAACAATTCGAGGACGTGTATGCGAAAGAGTTGGGTCTGGTGGGGAATTCACTGAGTGCGTAGGGCTGTCACGGTGTCGATGACTTCGCCACTGACCTCTTCTCTAGAACGGCCATCATGATCGCACATTGCATACTACGCGGACAAGTTTATATGAACGCTGTTGGAAATCTGTTTAATCTTCCATGGACAGTTGCAACCTTGAACCCTGCGACCATGGAGCTTCTGCAACTTTTCCGAGGCGACACTATCACCGTGAGGTATGTATCGTGATTTCACATCGAATCATCCTAAACAACGTGACATGCAGAGGAAAGAAACGTCGTGATACCGTTCTCATTTGCCTGAGCTCCGATGATGTCGAGGAAGGCTGCGTTCAGGTGAACAAGGTTGCCCGGAATAACTTGCGCGTGAAACTTGGTGATCTTGTCAACGTCCATCAATGTCTAGACATAAAATACGGCAAGCGGATACACGTCTTGCCATTCGACGACTCCATCGAAGGTCTTAGTGGTAACATCTTCGATGTCTACCTCAAGCCCTACTTCCTCGAAGGTATGTATGCTCAAGTCGATAAGTATGGTCAATGATCTCATCCCGCCTAGCATATCGACCGGTCCGTAAGGGCGATGCATTCCTTGTTCGTGGCGGCATGCGAACAATGGAATTCAAAGTTATCGCGACTGATCCCGTCGAATTCTGTATAGTGGCCCAGGATACTGTCATTCATACTGGTCTGTTTAATTACGCCTCTTATCAGCATGTCCGCTGAACATTCCACAGAGGGTGACACGGATCACGCTGACATTACGATCGATCGACTTCCCCCTGCCGGATCACTCGACTATGACACGGATCACGCTGATATTACGATCGATCAATTTCCCCCTGCCGGATCACTCGACTATGACACGGATCACGCTGACATTATGATCGATCAACTTCCCCCTGCCGGATCACTCGACTGCCGCAATGCGCAGAATATGAACAAGCCCGCCTTGAAACAGGTATCACTAAGCCCAGTATCTTCTGCGGCTTTGATACCAATCATATTCTCCTCGTTCCTCTTTCCTTCGGCTCTGACATCATGCACGTTGCAGCAATCAACGCCGGCGACTTACTTATTCCTCTATGGCGAGGTACCTTTAGATCTGATCCCACAGATGATGATAAGGCCACGTGGGCCTGGGTCGTCCTAACTAAGGAAACATCAAGCGCGAAAACGAGGAAGCGAATCTCGCAGATGTTGGCTATGACGATATCGGTGGCTGCCGAAAGCAAATGGCCCAGATTCGTGAACTCGTCGAGTTGCCATTATGCCACCCGCAACTCTTCAAGTCCATCGGTATCAAACCTCCTCGTGGTATTCTGATGTTCGGTCCCCCCGGTGCTGGAAAGACATTGATGGCTCGTGCGGTAGCCAACGAGACTGGCGCGTTCTTCTTGTTGATCAACGGCCCGGAGGTCATGAGCAAGATGGCTGGTGAGAGTGAAAGCAATCTACGGAAAGCCTTCGAAGAGGCCGAGAAAAACTCGCCTGCTATCATCTTCATTGATGAGATTGACTCCATCGCTCCTAAGCGTGAAAAAGTACGTGAGGATGAGTATTTATCCTGACTTCTCTGACGGCAGTGCCATGGCCATGTCCCGCTCTCAGTTGGTGCGTGATCTCATGTCTCGAGCTTTTCAGTAGACGCTGACGGTGCCACAGCCATGTCCCACTCTTAGTTGGTGCGTAATCTCATGTTTCGAGCTTTTCAGTAGACGCTGAC